>SNQJ01S0040211.1:11052-57430 GCA_010110895.2 Picea sitchensis
GTGTTCGTTGGAAAAGACGCAAACGTATAGAATCATCCATGAGGGAGTTTGATGAACACCACAAATGGAAATTCATCACATGGTTATTTGGATCTTCTCCATATTTTCCGTCAAATTTCGAAATATCAGAAGGAAGTTTAGCTAGAATAACTGGCCAAACTGGTGAATGGAAAATAAGATCATTGGTTAACCGAGACAAGTCTGGGAGATCCAGAGTCACATGGAAAGGTAGTTGTCGGTTAATTTGCGGATGATACTGGTGTGGCATAGGAACACCAGTAGGGCCATAAACTGGGTTAGGTGGATAATGGTAACCAGTAGGTCCTACATACGATTGTTTCTGACCAATATAAGTAGGATTCGATGATGTTTGAGAAACATTTGCATAACTCAGTGGGTTATGAGCATGATAAGCTGGGTGATTTGCTTGCCCATAAGGAGGATAAACATGTTTCCCTTGAGGAGGGTAAGAAGTATATAAAAGAGGTGGATACACATTAGACCCATGGGGAGGATAAACATTAGACCCTTGGGGAAGATAAGGTTGTTTCCCTTGAGGACTCCAAGTGGTGTTTGGGACGCCGCCCGAATAAGGTTGTTCATAAGATGGTCCGAAAGGAACAGGATTTGATACTCCTCCTTGTGGGTTATGATATGAGTTCCCCTCAACTTGGGGTTGGGTAAATGTGCCTCCCAAAGATACTCCCTAGGATTGTGAAGGGTTTCCAGCAAATGAAGGTTGCCCCCTGCCAGCGGTGGATTAACGACCGGGGTATGACTAGAAAAGGGAGGTTTCCCTCTAGGAGGAACATGAAAAGGGGGTTGTCCCCCGGGAGGGGTAGGCCCACCATAGAATGGTGGTTTTCTAGAAGGGATAGGTCCACTAGATGGTGGTTTCTCTCCAGTCAGTTGTATTTGGTTGGCAAGGGTCTGCATTCTCTGGTGCAAAGATGTCCCAACAATATTGTGCGGAATATGTGGAGATGTAGAGTGAAAGTTTGTAAATGTAGGGGTAGGGATCGAAGTGCCTTGGGAATGAGTAGAGGTGATGATTCCAACATTAGGATGGACTTGTGCTGACATAATAGTAGGTTTAATGACCTGATCGATGGGGTGATTCATAGTTTGAACGGATGGTCCCGTTTCAATAGGAGGGTCATGAGGAGGAAAGGGTTGTCGAATGGATTCAAAATGCTCATAGAGATCACGTCCTGATGAATTCCTCCATACAGAATGAGCAGGTGTGGGATTTTTATCTTCTACAGTGGTAGGACAAATAGGTGTCCTATACTCATCACCACAGATCGGTTCTATGGATCCCATATATGTTTCGGAAAAAGCTCTCTCAGGTAACTGTTGGACCTCTTCATCTATGAAATTCCCAAGGGAGTATAAACAAAGTAAAAGTGGTTTGAGAGGGGTTACTGACACATATGTAGTGCAAGGAGTGGGATTCTCAATCGTAACCAAAGCGCCTTCTTGATTGTCTAACGGAGGAGTAACAACACTCCCAACATCAGATTGATTTTTTACCTCTCCACTATAGTTGTCTTTTGGAGGGTTAGGAGGTAAGGTTGGTAGCCTTCCAGAGGCATCCCTTGCATCCTATGCGATCGATGAATACCTTTATCATCTACAGGCTCAATTTTGGAGAATAACAATACACGCTGAAAATCTAGGGCCAACTAATAAAAAGAAACAACATACGCTAATAAAATCTAGGAATCAAAACCAAGCAAACAAAACTTCTCTCGATGATCGTACTAGTTGATGATGAAATCCAACGTCGCGTGATCAAGTCAAGAAGGGGCTAGGATATGGTGGTACAGTTACAATGGAAACCTGCTTAACAGACTTTCACCTTAGTGCAAGCTTCCACTCAGTAATTGTGGATTTACCCTCCAAGGAGCCCAAGTGCGTTTGTCCAATGTCGGTTCCAGGTACAGTGAGACTTCCCTTCACCATCACCTCGTGTAAGTACCTAAAGATTATGGCAACTAAGGACACCAACTCCCAGTCAGCCCCTGGGCGGGTATAGTCGACAGTCTAATCCAAACGTATGGGTAGGATAACAAGTCTAAAATCAACTTGAGAGGCTCCCGCACATAATCATGGGTATACCCTCAAGTGACCCCCAATATACGATCTGACCACTACAAACAGTTGAACCACAGAGGGATAATCTCCGTAATTCTCCTAAATGTGACCTCGTGTGTAACCCCTGTGTGAGAGGGGGATCCCATAAATCCTATACGACAATTGGATTTGCTCTCCCTATCGCAAGATGCTAATGTTTGTTTTGAAAAACTTTGGAGAGTTGTACTCACAGCCTAATCCAAAGTGCTAATCCTAGTCTAATGTTGGTGGAAGATCCTAAAAAGAAAATGTTCTAGATAATTTTTTAATTAGCGTTCATTTTGCAGTTGTTCTTTACTCAAAGGGTGTATGACAATGAAACTGATGGTATTATGACTCAATTCCCAAAAAATTCATAAGAAATGATAAGCAATCCTTTCTTTCAATGAATTCCTATTTAAGGGAAAGAGAAAGAGTTGTTTTCACTATCAAACACTAAGATGCAACATCCTCATACAATTGTTTCTCAATCAAATCCAATGAAATGCTAAAAATTTTCATAAATGCCTTCTAATATCTGAACCAATCACTAAAATATGTCCTTTTTCTTATATGTGAATGATAATCAGATGTAAAACTTCTAATGTCAATGAGACTTCAGGATTAAACAATCAGAAGAAAACCTCACATAAACAAAAAAGCACTCTCGTCGTGAATAAACAAGAAAGACAAAGATAACCAAGTTTGCAAACAAGAACCAAAAACCTCAAACAAAAGAGAAATGCTGGAAAAATGACCTCAAAAATCAAATGGAAAGGTTCACAAACCTTTGGATTTCCTCACAAAATATTTCACTCAGTCAAATAAACGAGAAGAAAAAAACAAGTTAACTCTAGGTCAGCAAAGACAAAGAGTGACTTCAAGGCAAGGAAATAAAATGTCAAGATTCCAAACAAAAGAGGATGAATTCTTAGAAAATAGGGAGTTGAAGGCCAATACCAAGATGAACTGAGATTTATAAAACTCCCGAGCCAATGCCAAAATTAAGAAATAACTCCAGAGGATGAAAATTCTGGAGAATTTCTCACAAAAAGGGGGTAGTGCTCTGATGTAAGGGGTAGAGAATTCTAGTGCTCTGTGTAAGGCTAATGGGGAGTAATAGCACTCTGACATCAACAGAGGGGGAGCGCTCTGCTCTCAAAACTCAGAAAAGCACTCTAAACAACAAAATTCCAAGCAAGCTCAACAAATCAGGGTGATCATGATGAAATAAAGAGGCAATCAAACAAATATAAGAATCAAAGACAGTATGGAGAAGGTCAAGAAAAAGGCAAAGGACCAAAACAAGATCTGAGAATGGAAACAAAAATTAGAGCTCCTCCACAGTGGAGTCGCCAATTTCTATTACAGGTGAATCCTCTTGCGGACAAGCACATTCCCTCTTTGTCTCTAGACTCCTAAGGCCAAGACAAAAAGTGCTTAACATGGACACTGACATCCTTTTAGGTCTAATCAAGCTAATTTATGAAGGAGAAGAAGAAATATATGTACCTTATTAACGACGTTTATCCTTGCAAAGTCCAAGCTGAGCTTCGATCTTGAGCTCCCTGATAGGTCCTGTAGAACAAACAAAGATACAATGGACTTCTTACTTTACTCATATTAGCTCAAATAGATCCATCTACTACAGAAAAACTCATGTGGAACAAGCATAAGTTTGAAAGAAACAGGCCAAGCATTGATGTATTGATAAGAACAAGTAAAAGTACTTACAATCCTTTGATGAAGGTGAAACAACTTCTTCCACTTCTCCTTGTCCAACCCCTTTTCTCAAGTAATATACACTAATTTCTTTGATGACATATCACTTATGAGATCATAATTTTCACATCTCCAATATTTTTTGTTCATACCACTTATAGGATCATAAGTTTGGTATCAATCTCTAGTTTATTCTCTCCCTTTCACCATGAGGAGGCCTCCTTATATAACCGTGGAGAGGCCCAACCACTTGAGAGATATTTGGGATAAGTTGAGGATTATTCTCCTTCAGTTGAGGATCTTCCCTAAGATCATGCCTTGACCTTCTATTCGAATCCAACCACCTTCAGAAATTGAGGGATTCTTCCCTGATTTAGCTCAACAAACCAAAACCTCACTCAGAAAGGGTAGTGCTCCCCCAAAAGGGTGCACAGAGCACTCAAACACTCCCCTAAAGAGGCCCAGGGAGTGCTAGCACTCCCTGATAGTGGGTAGGGGAGCGTTCCTCTCCAAAATCCATTTTTGAGTGGTTCTTTCAGTGGCAAAAGGCTTGTACTCCCTGTCAACTGATTTCTCTTCTTCAAAACTAGTCTTTGAGGTGTCTTAAGTGTCCTTATGATGTCGTTAGAAGAACGAGATAGGAAATATGGTAGTATGATATTTGTGACACTTGCGACACTTGTGATCAAGATGTGACACTTATGGACAAGATGCGACACTTACAACACTTGTAATGATGACACTTGCGACACTATTGAAGTGAGTAATTTTGAGGTGTAACAACAAGTGGGTGTGTGAGTTATATTTGAGTATGAAAACCCTCCCATATCATTAAGGCATGGAAATAGTCTATCTGTGTCAAATATCAGTGCATACATAAATAGTTTGTGAAAATTTCATCGTTGGCCCCATTCATGACAGGTCAATGATGTTGCCCAGGTCTAGTTGTAGTACAATGCATATTTTTATGGTGTTGATTAAACAATGAATGAAAAGAGGGATTTTGCGTCACAACTATGACACACATACGTTGTATATGCAATGTAGAACCTGAAAGAAAAATGAAAATTGGTTGATGCAAACTTAAAAATTGTGTCACCCAATTTGTCTACTTTGAAAGAACAATGTTTGATGCAAACTTAAAAATTGATGTTTTCATGGGCCAAAGTCCCATGTTTTTAAATAGTTTCAACAAATTAGATGCGCCTATAGCAATTAAAAACATGTTCATCGAAACTTTGTTGATGCAATACTATGAAAAAAATGATGACATTTATGATCATGATGGTATAAAGATGAATGAGCTTCTCTTGGTTTCGAGAATAATTTATCCTCTATTGAACAAGGCCAACCACGTGAAGGTGGAAGCTCCTATGGCCCCTCCCCTCCCCTCACATGATCACTCTCAATTCCCCAATACCCAATATTCAAAATAGAAAATACTTGAAAGAAACATAGTAAGATTCATGCATAGAAACTACCAAAACAAAAATTAATGAAGGCAAATTAAATTATGTGTTTGTAAATGATATTTTTAGTTTACCATGTTAGTATGGCGACTATTTTTCAGGTTTCACATAATAATTAAACAACATGTAACATAGGATAAAAAAAAGTTGCATAAAACTTTGAAACATGTAATTAACCCATTACAACAACAATTAACAACATGTAGCATAGGATATCAAAAAATGAAATAAAACTTAAAAACATGTAATTAACCCACATAAAAAATTATTTAAAGAGAATAATTCATACAAATTAAAATATCTAGTTACGTACCTCATCCAATGCAACATTTGTATCATCCTTCTTCTGTATCTTCTTCTTGATCATCCAACTCAACATATGTATCAACATCTGGTTCAGAAACAATTTTGAAAGGATTGATGATATCATCATCACCATCAATGTCATTTTCGAGCATATCTTCATCGATATCATCATCAATAACTGGCACATTGTCTCCTACGCCCGGTTCATCTTTTTTGTCTTCTTCATCTTTCGACCCATATTCTTCCTACTCTAGCTCTACATCATCATCTTCTTCAATTTCATCTTCTTCATCTACAATATAGTTTATTGGCCTTCCTCTTGGATCATATCTAACAACAAATGACCAATCCCTCTTACCTAGAACCTTTGAGTTAAATAATTGTTCACATTGACTTGGAAAAACATAATGGTCATTTTCATTTTCAAAAATCATTGTTTTAATCATAGAAAATCCGTTGGCATGTTGAATAACAGTTATTTCCTCATCATTTTCATTCATTCGTAACCTATACCATTTGACATCGAAAAAAACAAATTTGCATAAATTAAAGTCACACTCAATTATGTCATTCAAAAACTCATAGTATCTATTTTCATATTCTCAAGGACGTTTTTCACTCCTAGAGGAAACATTAGTGACTTGGAATATTGCAATTATCCCACTATCAGAAGTTTTCCTGGTTTCATCCAATTGTTTGATGTGAAATTTACAACCATTGCACGACATAGCCTTATGGTTTTTCAACTGCAATATGCCAGACATGTCAAATATGCATTGTCAATTAATAATAAGCAAATTTATATAACTTGGAAAGTATAATATGAAAAAAAAACACGTGTAGTCACATTAATATAATATAAAATAATTGAATAAAATGGGTTAATTTTCTTTCCTTTCCATCTTTCAAACAATATGCTAAATCTATTTCCCTCTACGTAACATCAGAATCTCCATTACGACAAGCTTCTCTAACCAATCCAGACAATTCTTTCCATGATAACCTACTGCCATGATGTTGTTTACATCTATCAATCCATACCTTCATCCATTCAATATTGTTTGTAATGTATAAATCTAGTGCATCCCAATCTTGAGCAACTAGCCGATCAAAAAAATCACAATTCACCAATATTAAATATTAGTTATAACCATGGTAAATATTAATAAATGATGAAAGAATAAATAATAAATGAGTATGATCATATAGACACACAATTTTATTTTTTTATATTTATTATAAATATCCACAATTTAATTACCTCTCACTTTTTTCATTGTACCTTTCCCCAACAACAACTCCCCTTCAAAGTTTTTGATGGAGTTCACATCCCAAATGCAATCCACTACATGCATAGCTTGCACTAATAATTTAGGAAGATATTGAATAATATACACCATATATTCATATACCATATATCCCTCCACCATAGAACCCTCAGGACATGCTCTTTGTCTAAGCAAAGCCTTCAATGATTTCAAGTGCCTCTCCACCATCCACATTGACCTTGTGTGTACAGGTCGACACATTTCAATCTCCTCAACTTGGTGTATGTGGTAGTGTTCTTGTGCATTGAAAAATGCTGGAGGTAGACACTTTTTCATTTCACACATTAGCCGAGGAATTTCTCTCTTCCAATACATTATATCATCTTCATGGATTTGTTTCAATGACAACCATCTACAAATCATGAAGAAAGAAAATAACATGTTTCAACAAAACATAATACATATTGCATTACAAGTAAAACACATGTCATTAAGTACACCAAAAAAATGAAAAAACATTTTGCATATATATCGGAGCTACTTACCTCATGTATTTTTCAAGATCATATATATCTTGTTTGACGTTGTTGTCAAAGTCGTTTGGGAGAGATAGAGGTAGAACATACTGTAACAATAAAAAAAAATCATTACTTGTTTCAAAACTAGACAAAAAAAATAAAAATCTCAAAAAATGTATATGACCAATATAAAAAATATGAATACTAAAATGATTAATTACCTTAATGAAGGTATGTCAATCATGTGTTTTTACCCCACCAAATTCATCTTTCTTCGTTAAGATATTATTTATGTTTGGACAAAAACCTGTGGTAAATTTAATTCTTTGAATGACCTCTTTTACACCATTGATTTGTTGCTCTGTTAATAAACATGGAAGGTAATTTTGGTATCCATCATTATTTTATTGGATCACACTTTTCATTGCATGAGTGGCCTCCTGAATGTCATTACAAATTTTGACAATTTTTTCTTTATCCCTCATGCCATCTATGATTCACCATAATGTTTATGTCACATTCTTCCCAATATGCATTGAATTAAACAAATGAACTATTTTTAGCTCCTCATAGTAAGGAAACCTCATGAATTGAGTGGGATAACATTTCATTCCTTGTGGAAGCCCATTATTACTACCTTCACGACGACGAAATTAATGAAGCATAAAAAAATCAGAACTCTATTTATCAAGTGCGGTAAAATCAATTGAATAATTAAAACAAAATTTCAAAACATGATTCCATTTACAATACATAAACAAAATCCGTACCTCGAGGATTAATTCTGTCATATTCCAACTTCCATAGGTGATGTGTCATTCTTTGTGGTTTTAGTTCAGTCACTTTTTTCCCATTGGAAAAATGTTTTGTTAGTAGTACAATACTTATGGTTCTTAGAGAGGAAGTGTATATACTCATCAAACACCTCCTTTCCTAAAATTGTTGACCAATAATATTTCATATTAGGACCACAAACTAGACATGCAAATTTACCCTTTGTTTGAAGACATGCAACAGATGGATTAATGTGAATTATCAATATACGAAAAAATTATTTAAACAACATGTGTGGTATATTCAATTAATTACTATTCACGTGTGCAGTATGGAACATTACATACCAAAAAAATGTGTTAGTCCTGGGGCATCATGAATTTTCCATAAAAGTATTCCACGACATTGAAATCTCTTCTTCCCAATTGGTTTATAGATGCCATACATAGTGATTTCCTCCCATAACTTTAGTAGATCATCGATAGGAGGCTCAATATACACATTCATATATTTAACTTGGTACTTACCTAATTGTTTTAAATTATACAAAATTACTACCATGGTATATATATACGTAAATAAATAAATAAATAAAAGATATTATGCAAAAAAAGAGAAAAATGAAAAATTTACATTCGAAAAATCAATGTAAACAAATACATGGAACACTCATTGTCAACATTATTATTGACATCCAAGGAGGAATTTTATTGTTGATAAGAAAAATAGGCCACACTAAGTAACCATACCAAATCTCTCCAAATGTATTAACACTGTCAGTTTCCAATGAAAGCCTAACATTACGAGGTTCATCTGTAAATTTTGGCCATTTTGCAGTGATTTCCTTAAATGCATAACCATCTGCAGGAATTCAAAGAACACCATCTTCAATTCTCTTTCATGCAGTCTAATACATAAACCGTGCTATGATTTGGCACCTGAACAGTCGTTGCAAACATGGAATTATGGGAATATGTCAAAGAACCTTTTGAGGCACCATTTTTGTTACTTGATCGGTTCGATATCTATTGATACCACATACCGGGATTTTTTTTTTCGACGCATGTTTTCCATAATATATAATATGATCATTAGGACATGCATATATACATTGATACTCCATTCCAATGTCCTTCATAATGGCATGTAAATATGGATATGTGAGAGGTAAAATATTTGACGAGGGTAACAAAAATTCACCTAACAATCTAAAACATAAAAAATAACTACTTAATGTAAAGAATAGTAATTGTAAATATTTCATTTTTATTTTACACATTAATTAACACTTAAAAAAGGGGAAAAAGTCAACCTTTATGTAGATGTGATGAAACATATTACATACCTTAGGATCTGTGTCACACAAGTGTTCAAAAAATGATTTGTAACCTTTAATTTCACCAGCAGCAATGTATTGGAGAGAAGATTTTCTCTTGACCCTTTATAAAGTCATTTATTTGCCTTTTCAATAAGAGGTTCATCATAAATTCCATCACTACAATCCCCATGATCCTCATCTGGATGACCGAATAAGTCTTGGATCATTTGATTTGTCTCATCATCTTGAACTATGTTATTATTGTCATCTCCTTCCATGGGATCATTAATTTGATCTTCATTATTTGCTTCATGTTCCTTATCTTGTACAACATCATTTCTTGTACTACTTGGTTCTTTTTGTAGAAAGTTAGGGGGAAATTCTAACTTTATAATTAGTTCATGTATAAAATAGTATAAAAGTTTGAGAATACAATCAATATTAAAACATATAATGAATATATATATATATATATATATATATATAGCTAATTACCATGGGACTATATTCATTTGATCCCTCATCCAAGAGCCCATATTTTCTAAAAAAAAAATTAGTTGTTGCTATTAAAACTCTTTCGGGATGTCTAGTACAACAATTTTTGCAAGGACAATAACATTTACCGTCACCCTTTTCACCCTCTATAATTTTTTTCCCACCTTTAATGTTTTCTAACATTCTTCCCCATAGACATATACTGATGATTATCTTATAAAATTGAGTGGTGTATAATATAATATCTATTATATTTTTCTATTATAACATATGAAAAAAAAAACATGTTTTTTGTTCGCCATGAAGACCTTATAGCCTTTTTGAACTGTCGTTGTTATAGAATACTTGCCGCAACATCCCTAAAATGAAACATATTTATATATTTTATAATGTCGCAATTCTGATGACAGCTGACCAAGTCAATGTTGACTTTGTCAAATAGTGGGTGACTGTTAGGAGGGGGGGAACCTAGTGTCCACACCATCAGAAGTGTGACACACATTTGATCATTAGAGGAAATTTCAACTCAAAATGGTCCTCCTAAGAAATAATGCCATGTTGACAAATTTTTAATATATTAATTCTATATTTTACTTTTATCAAAGCTGCGAGAATTATTTCACTTTTATCAAAGCTTCCCTACCTTGAATATCTATTTTATATTAAATCAATATTTTTGAGGACGAATTAAATGGCATTAAATGTTTTGATGTGTTGCTGGATATGTTAGTAAATGCTGAATATATATTTTATATTAAATATTGAATCAATATTTATGAGGAAGAATTGAATTGAATGGCATCAAATCAACGACTTGCTAGATGTGTTAGTACATGTTGTAGGTGAATCCATATATGCATAGACTAATCGAGAGATGTAGGGGAAGTTACAACCAACGATGAGGGCTCCTCTCAATCCTGCTTCATCCGCCACTATTCACAAAAAATTGCACTCTTCATCCACCACTGTTCACAAAAATTTGTGCTCTTCATCTGCCATTGTTCACCTTTCTCTTATCGGCCATAATTGGAAAAAATGAGGGCGAATGGATTTGCATTGGAAACCCTTCAGTCATGTTTTCAATTTATCATGCATTTATTTTTCGAATTCAACCGAACGTGGATTGATGGCACTGGTTCAATTAAAACATCCGTGGGTTCCAATGAATATCTCCACAACTCCATCCAAATTTCATGGTTTCGACTGTATCTCTCTAAATTTCCATCCAAATCTGGTTCCTCGACCATTGATGACAAAAATTGGCGCGAATGCGATCGAAATGGAAACCCTCAAATTTCAGATTTTGGAGGTAAATGATCAATTTTTTGTGGGTTTAAATTATTTTTGACTTTAATTTAACCTTTTGTTTGAACCCCAGTTCATTCCATGGTGGTCATTCTATTCAGTGTTCAACTGGAAGTGAGCAGTTTTTGGCCGGTTTCAACTCAGAAAGTGAGCAGTTTTTAGCCGGTTTCAACTCAGAGGGTTGTTATGTACAAAATCATTTGGTCTGATTGATAGCTTTCTCAAACACATGGCATGTTTATTCTGATAGGTATTCTTGTTATTTTTCTTTCACTGTTTATTTTGTTGCTTTGGAAAATTATATCCAACTTGGAAATTACAATTCATTTTTAAGTGATGGTGGGGGAAACTACTTGGGATTTGAGGATGTTTTGTATAACCAATAAGCAAGCCAAAAAGCCATGGTGTTATGGTGTATTGTGTGTAATACTGTGTGTGTTTGCATATACAAAGTTAGATTAGCCAAAAGTATCCTTAAGAAGAACACATTACTGGACACCTCAGTTCTGAATCAGAAAAATAAATTTGATGAATCAGAATGTACACCTCAGTTTTCTCAGAAAAAATGTTCATTTGACATTCCTCTTCCATGAGTAAATATTTTTGGCAGTTATAGCATGCAAGATATGAGAAGGTTGCATGCACAGGGCATGATCATTTAAATGATTTATGTGGCAAGCTTAGGGGAACTGAGTTGGAGAGCAAGCTGACTTCTCCCTGGTAGAGTGCTACGAGTTAGCAAATGTTAAAGTACCATGAAAACTACTATAAATTAAAGGCTAATGTAGATGAAGTATGGGATGAAGTGTTGAACCAAGCTCAAATAGCAGGTGCTCATTTGGAAGTATCCAACCATTCCAACTAATGTCCTTAAAGTTGTTGATATTATAGATAGAGCTGAGGTGTCCATTGATGCCAAAAGTATCCTCAAGAAGAAAACATTACTGTTTTTACAAGAGAAGTTGAAAGCATCTGATGTATAAATAAGAAGGTTCACTAATATCATTGATTATATGTGCAAATTGAGTATGCTATCTTCCTAGAATGAGAACACCCAGTTGATTCCCTAAGCCAATCATCGTTATCAAATGGAGTAAGAAAATAATTTTGTGTATGATATTAATTCCTTCATTTAGCCACCTACAATTTACGAACTTATGGAATTATTAGAGCCCTTGACTGCTATTTTGGAGAATCCAACTACTCTAAAAGCTACTCTGCACAATATTTCCTATAGGTCTATGATAGAGTTAGATTAGCATGGAAAAATGTTAAACCACATTTAAACGGTCATTTCTATTCTTTTTTTGATAGCTTCCATGAAATTTAATCAACTGTGTTGCAACTTGATTGATATTTGGTGGTTCTAATGGCCAATTTAAATTTTAAAGGCTTCCTTTGAAGTTTTCATGCATGGTGGACTACCATTGGTATTGTCAAGAGGAAAAATGACTTCTTGTGAGGGGAGGCAAATGGGATCCATTGCTAGTCGATGGTTGGAAGCAATATCATTCGAATAGGAAGAGAATGTCCCAATGAACAACGACCTATCAAGTGGAGGCAAATGGGTCTATTTGTGTTTTACAAACACAAATGGTAATCCTTGTAATCTCAAAAGAATAGAAGAACCCTGACCTACTGAGTAAATATTTTATAGGCCTATACAAAATTACAAATAGAACACCAAAGGTAGTTACTAGTTCGAAGATCCCTTGTCAAGAAAATCCTAGGTAAATCTTCCATGGTAATATTGGGTAACCCCTATATAGCCTTTACAACTCTAATTGATGTTTGTTGCTAGATACATTTCATTCATATTTTAATGGATATTTTTTTAAGGAGACAAGCTTTGAGACATGCGTCATATCTATTTTATTGTTTGGTGTAATTTGTACTTCATCTCTATTTTGTAGACACCATGAAGAGAATGAAGGAAAGCCAATAAGTTTTTTGAGTCAGAAAAATGTTGATTTGACATTCCTCTTCCATGAGTAAATAATTTTGGCAATTCCAGCATCGTCAGCATCAAACAAGAGAACATTAGTTGTCCTTTATACAATTCTGGGTTTTTGGAAAGAATAGTATAGGAAGGAGACGTGAAGGATAAATTCACAGGGAATGATCATTTAAATGATTTATGTGGCAAGATTAGGGTAATTGAATTGGAAATAAAGCTAACTTCTCCCTGGTAGAGTGCTACGAGTTAGAAAATGTTGAAGTAACATGAAAACTACTATAAAATAAATCCTAATGTAGATGTAGTATGGGATGAATTGTTGAACCAAGATCAAACAAAATATGCTTGTTTGTAAGTATTGTCAACCATTCCCACTAATATCCTTAAAGTTGTTTGGTTTATAGATAGAACTAAGGTGTCCATTGATGCCAAAAGTATCATCATTTGAAATGCATGACTAAGTTCACCCTTCATTGCAAGAATGCAATCTGATGAAGAACTTGTAATCATGAGGTCTTCTATGATGAAAATAGAAGAAAACTAAAACTACGTTGATTCATAGCAGCCCAACTATAAGGAAACATTTATTTTAATGGATTCAGAGATAGATGAAAACAAGGGAGTTTGCTACAGAAAAATCTCGTAGCCAATCAATGTTAAGGGTCACAAATCTTTAGAGAAAAGTAAGAATATAAGAGAACATGCCAATAGAGGTGTTACTGTAGATACAAGGAGGCTCATTCCATTTTCAGAAGAATGGCCACTTAACTATCATGAATGAAGTTATGTATTAGACATGCAATCCACCCTTTTCTTTGTTGAAAGAGTCATAGAAAATGGAACTTTGACAATGTTAACAAATTAAGGAAACACATAACTTTAAAATATTTTCCCAAAAGAAAATTTCTATCTCTCTTTTAAGTGTCTCGACTCTCAAGGGCAAGGGAAAATCCCAAAAGGCTGCTTTGCATCCCTGTCTTGAGTGAAGTAGTTCTATGAATACCTTTCATATCAGGTGCATTCAAAAGGAAAATCCAATCATAACATAACCAACTACAATGTTGATGCATGAAATCTAACAACAGGTACAGGTCCACTGAAATTTAACAATGTTGATGTTGATTGCTAGCCCTAGATGGAGGTCCACCGAATTCTGTCTGAATCACCTTGGATAAACATATCCTCAAGTAAATCTATATTAGATATGGGAATGATGGAATAGTACGCATAGCCCATTAACTTTGAAGGGGCATAAACATGCATTTATTGAACACTAAAATTGTTTTACAAACTAATTGATGCTTTACTTATATAGCAACACTTCATCCAATATTTAGAATGAATCATTTCACTTAAACAGGGTTGATGAATGTGGAAATCAACTAGAAACATATCTTAGCTGGCAGTCAAGCTAGACAAATGCATTACTTGCAAGATACATGTATCAAACTAATAAGAGAGAAATATTACCAAATAAATACACAAAGGATCAATCAAACTTGTTTAAATTCTGGAAAAAAAAATACCTTGCTACCATAGAAAATTCGTTGGACATATGACACATCAATCAGATTTAATAAGCTATTAATTAACCATGAAGCACTCTGAAAAGTGTACAACGATATACTATTTGTACAAAATTTCTACAATGATTCTTCTAGTAATTAGAATAGAGAAGCAATTGGCAAAATTGCTAGTATATAGACAAACTGTGGTAAATAGGTTACTATCACAATACATGATCCAGTATCACAAGTATATGGTGCTCTATTCGCTGAATAGTTTCATTATATAAAAGAAAACAAAAAAAATGGAAGGTGTAAGCAGTTCTTTTATGGCTTTAAGAATAGGGTCTTTACCATCCTTTCTCTTCTTTCCTCTGAGGGAACCCTTCCAATTCTTAAGTTCATCCAGATTAAGGCTCTCCATCATCATTAAGAACATGAAAGTTAACCTACTCATCTACCTTCAACACCTTCCCTGTAAATAGACATGGCATCTCTGGGCTCAAATGTATACTCTGGCATACTAAACCAGAACAATGAAGATTTCTTAAAATTTCCACTGGTTTTCCAACAAAATTTCTCAAATCCTATGAGTATTAAAGGAAGCCAATAATGAGGCATGTATTATTGTCTATTCAATGTGTTCCTTTCAACTGGACTTCGACGCTGACAAAATTCGACGAGGAGCGTAAAGGAACATCAACATCATAATATATATGGATGAATCAATGGACATGAAGAGTATGTACTTATCCTGCTTGATATGTTAGAGGAATGCAGGGCCAAAATACTTATAGCAAGAGTACTTCCTTTGTATCTTTGAATACCTCGTCTAAATTACATGTGTGTTTATAGAACTGATGCATTGTACAGTATTTGTGTTGTAGTTGTGTAAGCAGTTTGCTTGAAAATTTGGTGGTGTTATTATTTCTCTCATAACCAACTCCTTTAGAATCACAATATTGCTAGTTGTGATTCTCTCAGGAGAGGGTAGTGAATATGAGTTACTTTTTCTTCCTGCAAATCCAAATGTCTATATCTCAAAATTTTATCCAAAAAAATGTGTAAATTGCAGAGATACTACTGTAGGTTATTTTAGATGCATTTCATTAGGGATAGATCCTGGAAAGATTGGAAATAGAAATAATTATGGAATCTTTTCATTTACATGAGATGGATATTGTGATGCTAAACAACACCCCAAAAATAATGAAGACAATGCAAGAGAACCCATATGTCAGAGTGGAGTGCTCCATACAAATTGCATTGATTGTCTGAATCGTACACTTGTTGCAAAATTTGCATATGGTCTGGAAGCTTTAGGCCATCAACATACGGTCATTAGTTGTATGCTATGGGCTTGTCAAATGGACCCAAAGTGGATCTTGATAGTGGCATTAACGCTACATTAATGGAAGTGTACCAGAGTATGGGTGATTCTCTTGCAATTCAGTATGGTGGTTCTACTTTAGGATTATTACTTTACGTCTGAATATTCTCTAATCTACTATTGTAGGTGTACAATGTGCTTCCACATAATTTTCAGGTCTTCATAGAGAGGACACGAAAGTCTAAAGCTACAACACAAGCTCATGATTTTTTGAAATCAATCAAATGATATTACAACAATGCTTATACTGATGGGGAAAATTTGTACGCATGATTCCGCAAATTATTGTATATTGGACATATTATTTGATTGAAAATTAAAGATGAAAAAGTGATCAATTATATTTGATATTGGTTCACCTCCCTTCCCCCCTCTCTCAGTATCAACAAGTAGAAACACTGGTGGCACATGGATATCCAATATTTAACTTCCTAATTTTCACCATATATATTTTATGCAACAATGAAGTGAGCATGAATGTCTTCGGAGCTATAACTAATATTCTAAACCACTTTTGGATGAGGGTATTTGAAAACATATTCTTTGGATATTTTCAGCCATAAGAAGGGAAGCCTTCTTTGTGGGAGCTTGATTCAGATTACTATCTTCATGTTGGGGGGAATGGAGATGAGGCATGCACTGATATTCAATTGTAAGTGTTTACTTTAAACATTAAAGAACTTATGGTGAATACATAGAGAGGTCTCATGGAAATATATAATGCATGGAGTTTCACAATTTGTTTAACAAATATACTTGTACTCTACAAGAAAAAGTCGAAGATTGTAGGAGTTCCAGTACTTGAAATTTTTGTTGATCAAAATTTATTTCAAGAAAGCTTCTAATGCTACTAGAATGGAGGGTTTTGGAGAACCACTTCTTGATGCACTTGTTTTTTAAATGGAGGTATTTGTTTGTTTCAATTTTTCATGTGTGAAATTTTTATTTGAAAAAGATCCCGGGCAGGCTATCTCAACTGGGCAAGCTGTCTCAAGTTCATTATTGTTTCTTGTTCCAAGCATTGGAATTTTTGAAGGTAACACATAAGGAATACATCTTCAACACGTTTTGTTTTGTGTATGGGTGATTTGTGTGTTGTGTGATGACGAGTAATATGTTGAGCATACATATGTAGTTCAAGTAAAATTAATATTTTCAATACAAAAATAAAGAGTTGATAACTATAAAAGCAAATGCTTGTCAATTTTTCTTCCTTCTAATTTTTGCACCTTACTTATTAAGGGTGGATTCTGGTGCTAATTCCCTCTTTCATGTACAATTGCAACCATAGGAAAAATACTTGTCAATTTTTCTACCTTCTAATTTATGCACCTTACTTACTAAGGGTGGATTCTTCCATTCTTCGATGAGTATTTATGTCCTTTGTAGCGAATTTGAATTATACAAAAAACAACAAACTACTATTTGGGATGACCTGTTTGGGCTGACAAATAGATTGATGAAATTTTGTCTAAATATACAATCTAGTTTGAGGGGTAGAAGAACACAATTTTAGCTTTGAAGAGATCTTTGTTTCAAAAGAATTCCCATTGTACAATCCTTTCAGTCCAAATAAGCACAACATTATTGATGAATTTTGTACAAGTAGAGAACTGAAAAAAAATATTATTGATGTTCAACGCAGTTAGATACAATTCTACAGAACTCTAATATCCCAAAGAATTCCCTTGGAGTGCCTTGAATATGCTTGAAAAAAACAAACTGATGGAATCTGGGTTGGTAAAAAAGGTATCTCTTGTATTATTAATTGTCTCAAAAACTTCCCACACCCCTTTTGTTGTAGGAAAATCTCCCTGCGGACAGGTAGATTGCCTCAAAGATCTTGACCTTAACTCTAAGAAAGAAAATGCTTAACATGGACACTGAATTTCTTTCAAATCTATTCAAACTAACACATTAGAAGGAAGGAGGACAAAAGTACCTCTTTATCGACGTTTGTCCCTGCATGCTCCGATTTGAGCTCCGATCCTTTGCTCCTCGCTGAGTCCTGTAGACAAACAAGATACAACCACTTCCTACTCTATTGATATTAGCTCGAAAACAGATCTATCTATCAATGATAAGTTCATGTAACATTAGACAAAAACTAGAAAGAAACAGGCCAAGCGTGTCATATTAATGAGAATAACGACAACAATACTTACAATCGTATATGCGAATGCGACAGCTTCATCAAGTCCCCTTCATCTAACCCTTGCTCGAAAGATCCACAACCTGGATGACAAAAGCTTCACTGATCACTCTCCTTTGGCTGACTATGTGTTTCCTATGAGATCATAGGTTTCATGCTAGCAATTCTTTTCTCCGCACCACTTATGAGATCATAAGTTTGGTTTAATTCTCCATTTTGCATTTCTCTTTCACCATTAGAAAGATTGCTTATATAGCCTTGGAGAGGCTTTAACCACTTGAGATATCCTTGGGGAAGTTGAGGATTTTCCTCCTTTAGTTGAGGATCTGCCCTAGGATCATGGCTGGACTAGGGATTCGAGATCAACTTCCCTCCAAGAATGAAAAGACGCTTCCCCAATTCATCTCAACAGCTTAACTACTGCCCAGAATAGGTAGCGCTCCCTCAAAAGGACCATTAGAGCGTTGTAGCGCTCCCTAGTAGGCTTTAAGGGGGCGCCAACGCTCTCAAAATCTATAGCGCTCCCTCAAAAGGGCCAGGGGAGCTTTATAACGCTCCCTGAAAGTGTAAGGGGGAGTGTCGGTGCTCCCATAAGAGGTATAGGGGACCACTCCTCTCCAAAAACTCAGTTTTTAAGGTGCTTTCAGATGGAAAAAGGTTTGCAATCTTGTTGACTAATTTCTCCTCTTCAAAATCAAATGTTTGAGGTGTTTCAAGTGTCATTCTCATGTTGTTATAGGCACGACATAGGCATCATGGCAGTATTCTTTGTTTGATGTTTGCGACACTTGTGAGCAACATGCGACACTTGGGACCTTGTGAGAAAAATGCGACACTTGCGACCTTTGTAATGACGACACTTGCGACACTATCAAAGTGAGTAATTTCGATGTGTAACACCTTTCCTCTATAATTGAGATGGGCTTTTGTGGGTTGTCTTTGGTTTTCTTCGTTTGGATGTCTTTAACTTTAGATGGCTTCTGGGCACTGACTAGCCTATTATTTTGCCTCTTCTTGATGGCTAGCTTGACGACATGTGTGACCAATAAACCCTGAGGCACCGTCAAAGGTGGCATCATCCTCATAGATGAAGGTTGTAGTCTAGTCTGAACATATCAACACAAGAGAATAAAATAGTTAGCATCACATTTCAGTCAACAAAAATAAAAATTGTGTTAAATAAATAGATAAATATGTTTGCATGTAGTCTTACCATTTTAGGTGAGGTACAAGTATATTATGAGGAAAATAGATGTTTCCCAAACAATTTATAACTTGCAGGCCTGTCTTCAATAGGTAGTGCTTTAGTTGGTTTTTGGGGTCTTTTGGAAATGGAAATATTTTCAGCACCACATTCTAGTGATTCCAATGGAGCTTCTTTGATTTTCTTATTTTGGCCAGATTTAACATTAGATGGCTTCTGAGCACTGACTAGTCCATTATTTTTGAGAGATCCCTTCTTGTTAGCTGGTTCAAGAACAGGTGTGTCCAATGACCTATGAGGCACTGTGAAAGCTGCCATTGTCCTCATAGATAAAGGTTGTAAACCAGTCTGAACATATCAACATAAGAGACTAAACAAGTCAACATCCTATTCCAGTTAATAGAATTAAAGGATGTGTTCATCCCCTACCAGATGTGTTAAAAGTTGGTGCCCTACCAGATTCTGATAAGATTAAATTTTAAATTCAATGCATCGAGTTGTTTTTCTATAGCAAACAACTATATTCCTTTTTTGGATATCCCCTAAATTTGCAAAAAATGGTAGTTTTAGTGTTGGATTTCACAAAAACTGCGGTGAGATACTTTAGATATTTCTCAAGTAGGTGTAAGGAGATGAAGGGATTGGGTTCACAATGTAGAAGACAAATGTGAAAGGGAACCTTTCATACTCTATGCTTCATTGACAAATCCATCTATTACTTTTGTTGGTGATTATATTTTTGTTCTAATGATAAAAACTTAGAAGTCTATTGATTGTTGTGAATAAATATATCTAACTAATTAGAAAATGCTCATATTAGAGGGAGAATAAACCCAAGTGGGATACATGTCATTTATTCATTTAGATTGTCTATTGTTATAAGACTGGTTTCTTATATTCTAATCACCGATTTTTAAACTATATTGTCTTTAGATGCAAACATACAAGCTTAGCTGAATTTACAATATTCTACAAGATTCCTGATAGCTTTGAGGTATGCCTCAATATTTGAAAAGTTTTCTTTTCCTTAGAAGATCTCCGAAATTATTTCTTCTGCAAGTTGATTTTCTCATTGTGGGATTTTCTAGTATGTTTTTATTTTCATAATATTGGTTGTGTGTAGGACTCTTCAATAGATGCAAATGGTGTAAGAAACTATCACCATGTTACCCGCATAAATTTAAGTCAAGATATGGCACCGATCCATAAACAAAATCAGAAATTGGTTCCTAACATTGACTATAGTGCATTAAGGGAATCTGGAACTAAAAATTTAGATCTTTGGGTGAAAAGAGAATTTTATCTAGTTGACCTTGTGTCAAAATATCATCCTGATTTCAAAACAATAATAGGACTATGCCGGTTTGTTTTCCATAGAAACAATGGTCTTCTAGGATACTATAAAAATTTGGATGGTAACCGAATTTCCCTTGAACAAAAAATCCAAGATCTTAGTGTCAAATTAAATCATCTCCATCACTCAAATATGGTTTAGTATCATGAAATCATAAGATTGAACCAAATAATAGAAATGTTGAATCAAAGACATGTGGATGAACTGCTTCANTATTTCTCAAGTAGGTGTAAGGAGATGAAGGGATTGGGTTCACAATGTAGAAGACAAATGTGAAAGGGAACCTTTCATACTCTATGCTTCATTGACAAATCCATCTATTACTTTTGTTGGTGATTATATTTTTGTTCTAATGATAAAAACTTAGAAGTCTATTGATTGTTGTGAATAAATATATCTAACTAATTAGAAAATGCTCATATTAGAGGGAGAATAAACCCAAGTGGGATACATGTCATTTATTCATTTAGATTGTCTATTGTTATAAGACTGGTTTCTTATATTCTAATCACCGATTTTTAAACTATATTGTCTTTAGATGCAAACATACAAGCTTAGCTGAATTTACAATATTCTACAAGATTCCTGATAGCTTTGAGGTATGCCTCAATATTTGAAAAGTTTTCTTTTCCTTAGAAGATCTCCGAAATTATTTCTTCTGCAAGTTGATTTTCTCATTGTGGGATTTTCTAGTATGTTTTTATTTTCATAATATTGGTTGTGTGTAGGACTCTTCAATAGATGCAAATGGTGTAAGAAACTATCACCATGTTACCCGCATAAATTTAAGTCAAGATATGGCACCGATCCATAAACAAAATCAGAAATTGGTTCCTAACATTGACTATAGTGCATTAAGGGAATCTGGAACTAAAAATTTAGATCTTTGGGTGAAAAGAGAATTTTATCTAGTTGACCTTGTGTCAAAATATCATCCTGATTTCAAAACAATAATAGGACTATGCCGGTTTGTTTTCCATAGAAACAATGGTCTTCTAGGATACTATAAAAATTTGGATGGTAACCGAATTTCCCTTGAACAAAAAATCCAAGATCTTAGTGTCAAATTAAATCATCTCCATCACTCAAATATGGTTTAGTATCATGAAATCATAAGATTGAACCAAATAATAGAAATGTTGAATCAAAGACATGTGGATGAACTGCTTCAAGTGAAATCCATCTCAACAAAAGAAATTGAAATGTTGAAAAATGATATCTATCGTCTCCAAAAGATACTCTCTTCCTTAAAGGAAACTCCAGTGGGGTTGAGGAATAGATCAAAAGAGTTGAAACCATTATCATGTATGGTAAAGAGGGGAGGTGACTATAAAAAAAGGGTGTTTGGGGTGAAGTCCATATTAGATCCAAGTTGTACTGATATTGTGGATTTGTGCAAAACTGTGTTGAAGAAAAGTGACATTAAATCAATGCTCAAACAACCAACATTTGATGCTTTGAGGAAACAAGTAGTTAACCAATTCATTGAAAAATTAACAATTGATGTAAAGGATGTTCATGGAGTTTGTGATGATAGAGGGATCAACAGGGAATCATATGCAAGCCTTTTTAAATTTCCGAGAGAGGGAATGTTGAATGTCGGAATTAAGAAGATTTTGGTTCCTTTCCCTTTTCATGTGCAAAAAGAGCGTGGACTACGAAACAAAAAATTGCTGATTATTTTGGAGATGCATATCAATTAGAAGTAGTGCATGAAGTTGAAAGTAAGAATAAAAATAAAGTATCAAGTGAAATTATTCCATTAATGAGAAAAAATAACTTGTGGTATGACCTAGAGCGGGTATTACGGCTTATGGTGAGGTACTATGACATCTCTATTGAGGAGGCATGTGGGAAATTGATTGTTGTCCTAAAATTGGATGAGAGGGACTTAATCAACAATGAAAAATATGAAATATTTTTAATCACATTAATGAACTGTGAATTAGATCCAAACTTTGATAAGACAAGTGATAAATAGTTTCAACTTCAATATGAAGATCACCTTTTTTGGTTGGGAATTTTTTGTGTCAACAAGGAGTCCCATGAGTCCTTGATTTTTTTTTTTCAGAAAAACATCTTTACCATCAATTATGTCTTCACATGATGCAGAGGAAAAATTATATGTGGAAGGATATGGTTCATATTTTGTGGAATGGCACCTTGTAGCTGATTTAAAAAATATCAAGTGTATGTACAACATTTCTCATGGTGCAAATGCAATTCATAGTTGCTTATATTGCATGAAGAAAAAAAAAAAGATCGAAGTTGGAATGGTGGTATTTTGAGCTGTCATCAAAACCTTCCTTGCAACTGTGATAAACTTGATCCAAATCTAGATGCAGTGATTCCTATACCATTGATTAGGGTGAACATGTGCACTTTGCATGCATTTGTGAGCATTGTTGATAATATGGTGTATTTATCTATTTTGTTTGCATGGAACAAAACCCCACAGGCTAAAAGTGAAAAGTCAATTGAGGCAATTGAATGTGTTCTTTCAAAAGCAGGTTTGTATGGTGGACATGTTAAAATTGAAAAAGATATTAAGAGGTTGAAAAAGATATTAAGAGGTCAGGTACACGAGGAAATCTTCTAGCAAATCCATCAATGTCAGGTGTCAAGGCACGTCGTTTTCTTGAAAACAAATGTGGACATGGATGTTGGGGATTGTATGAAGAATTAATTGATGCAGAAGATGATCTCACTAGTGAAGGGTGCAAATCAACTAGAAAGAAGAAATGTTATTGGAGGTCACTTTCATCTTTTTTTCTACTGATGGATAAGGAAAAATTCATGGAAGGTGATGCAATAACCTTTCAAGAACCTATTAAAGACTTCATAAGAGAAATGATAGAATCCCTGGGAGACACATTATATGGTACGCATATTAATTTTCATCCCACTAGTACTTTCCTTTGTACGTTTCTTTACTATACATAATTTATTGTAAATTAACTTCATTTCATACATTTGTTTGGTATTCTAAGATATATTAACACCAATGTGTGTAGCATCAATTATTTACACATGGACCATGGTTTGCAAGAAAATATGGAAACTTGGCCATTTGGGGTACATAGGGTATGGAGAAATCACATAAGCTAGCTCGTACCATTTACCATAGATGAACACAGAAAGGAGGGGGTTCCAATCATTAAGATGTTCTTGTGAAAATGGGTCAAGCATTTTATAGGTGTAAAATAGATGGATTTAAGAAGAAAAACCACCTTCCAGAAACAATTGAGATTAGTATAGTGATAAGAACAACAAATAAAAATAGAAAATGTAAGATATATGATGTTTCTGAAGGTGGAGTTGGGACAAGTGCTAGGTATGCAATCTGTATGTTAACTTTTCTACCCTCTTAATTTAATAATTTATTGTTTTTAAAGTCTCATTATCATATTTTTTTTGTAGATGTGACCCTCTATCAATGGGACCTTCCACAAGACATTCAAGTTTCCTATAAGTGTATTCTCTTCCAAATAATTTTGTAAGTTGTTAAGTTTATCAACTTTACGAAGCTTATATTTTGTGTGTCAAATAATTACTTAAGGCAAGCTAGAAAAATATTATTTTTGGTATCAAAACTAACCCAAATATTGTACATGTCAACAGGTACAACATGGACATTTGAACCCCACAAGTCCAGAAATCCATCATCCATATGCTTCAGGATTCATTACGTCCAAAAATCCATCTTTTCCCATATCTTAATTGGTTGTAAATGCATCAAATCTTTAGAGACTTGGAACTGCGTTCAGTTTTTTGGGTTTATGTAATTCTAATGTTTCACTTTATGGCTATATCAATTGTGATATTTCATGGCCATATTTTAGTGTCTATCAGGTTGCGACCTGCTTGTCATTTTGTAAACAAAGATACTTGTATTTCTGGAATAAAATTGAATTGTCCTCCCTTCATAAAGATGCAATTCTAATTTTGTTATTGGCAAATGAACACTGTCTATCTTTTGTAACTCCATTGTAACAAAAGTAGAATTGTATAATTCAGTCACATCTAGAATTTTATTGGGTTCAATTCTTTTGGTTTTGTTGTCTCGTTTTTTGTTTCTTTTTTGTTTTGTTTTCACAATTAATAATTTAAGTCACATTACATTTTAATATTCTTCCACACATATCAACATGATTGGGCAATGTGACTTGTTAAGCAAGTACCAGTGATGGTAGCTACTTGGTTTATTTGTATATCTTATTCAGTATATCCATCTCCATCAAAATTTGAAGGAAGCCAACAATGACCGTGAAAGAAATATAGAAAATTCCTACAATTAAATCCAACAAAGAGAAGAAGGGACAATACATGCCAAAAATAGAAGAAAAATGTTGGAGGTCAAATATGGGACCTCAAAAGGATGATTTTTTTAGTACATTTTCCTTCATAGAAATTCAACATTTAGTTGTCTGGCCCTTGTATTCATGAGCAGGAAACATCAATGTGTCCTTTGGAAATGTGAAAATATGACACAGGAAGAAAGTGTTAGCGTTGGAAGTCACCCCTGGATTGCTTGCAGGAGCAGAGCCCAACGCCCATCAGTTTTTATTGTCACAATTTAATAAATGGGGGTGGTTGAATGGAAAGAGACCCAGGAAAGCAACATTGACACAGGAACCAGTGTCTAGTATGTAGAGAGAAAGGGAGGTCTTGATCCAACTTCCGTCAGTAAGTTGATTTAGGGTGGTAGATGGAAGACTTGTGAGAAGGGTGAGCAAGACTGCCTCGGGCAACAGGCCTTCGGAAGCTTGAAGAAGAAAAACTCAGAATCCAAGATCCTCTTGGTCCAAAGTTTCAAGGAGCTGAAGGGTGAATCGACTAGATCCTCCAATTCCAAGCCATTCCAGCACTGAGAAAACACAAGAACTGATTAGAAACGCTGCGACTGTTGCAGTTATCCAACCTACATCATCCTACAATAGCGGAACTTGACTGGATCCTCCGATTCTGAGTTGTTCTAACATGGTAAACAAAGAGATGGAAAAAGAGGCTGACATCCATAAAGTAAGAAGTCTCAAATGCCTTATACATTAACCAGAGCGACCAGCGCTACAACAAAACTTTACAATCGGGAGCCTAGATCAACCATCGACCCTTTACAAAAATGGCGAAAACGCCTACATATACTCAAAAACAACAACAACAACAAAAATAAGATGTTGCATTAAAAACATTGCGTCTGCATGTATTCTGACAGTCTGCGCATGCAGACTCTGGCCGATCATGCACCCAAGACTTGGTGTCCCCTCGGCCAAATTCAGACGGCTATTATTTGTCACACACCACCTTAACTGTGCATGGCTCCTGCATGGGAAGTAGATGAGCCATTAAGAGCCGAGCTAGCATGTGCAAACCTCCTCCGGCTGGTCAAAGACTCGGCATGGATTTTTGGAAGAAATGGTACACAGGACCCTCTCGAGCAGACTGCTTGCCAGACTCTCCATACCCTATACTTAATGCATGAGGAGAGGTTTCAACCACCCCTTCTCACCTCTAATTGCTTCAAGCAAAAACTAGGCTTGAGGTCGAATCAAATGGAACCCGAAGACACGATGAAGCTTTCGACGACTAGACCCGACGTCTTTGGCCCCCTCTACAAAGCTCTTCCTATTTCCCAAGTGACCACGGGATATGACCCTACGTTTATTTTCGCAGGCGTTTTTGACATTCGCGAATAGGAAGGGGTTGATCCCTGCTTATCATAGTCACGATGGGTGAAACACCAAGATGGTTCAATTGGGAGCCACACATCCTTCTCAAATTTGATGGTCCTAAACTCACCCGACGATGCTGTGGGCCTGGGTCCCGGATGCTTTCGTCACTTCACGCATTGGGGATATGAGGGAGTCGCTCCTTGCATTTCGAAATCGCGATAGGCGAAACGGAGAAGAGCCTAATCATGCCCACCAGGTGTCCCCTTTGGCTGGACGACTGAGACTGTTTCTCAATACTGCGGGCCTGACTTTGAGCGCTTTTGGCACTTTCGGGGTTCGGGGTTTCGAGATGTAGAATGACATGAAACTCTCACCCTTCGAACTCCCGAATGTCGAAACACCGACGCGACTAGATCTCGTGCCACACGTCCTTTGTATGGACGACTACCATCCTCTCCTGCATACCCAATGGGCACTATCCAATGCGCTAATCTCAGCACGCCTCCGCTAGCCGTGATTTCCCGCCAACCGTCGATCTGCTCCCATGGATGGATCAGGACCGCTGACACTATAATTTTTCCCGCTCGCTTGATTTTAAGTCCGAACATGAATTCTTCTATGCGTTGCGCTTGGGCGCGCCTCATGCAACCTGCAGACTTGAATACTCTTGTGCCCCAGACAAGAAATGTTACTAACAGAAAGATCATATTATGGGCAGCGAAAGATACAATTAAGAGGTTATACTACACACCAAAGAATTGAACATTCAACAAAAAAAAAGAGAAATATGGAAGCAAGCAATTTGAACCTTGATAGGATTTTGTATCCCAAGACATGTACATGTAGACTTGCAAGTCTAATAATTATGACATTTTAAGAATATGACCTTTTCATTATTGGCCACGATAACCTACTACAAAATTGCTTAGATGGTGGCAAGTTAAATGCCAACGAAACATGCTTAAACTTTTAATTCCAGGATCCTCCTCATCCAATCATTCCTCTCTGTTGTAGCATAATACCCTATGGTTGAATTTGCGAAAGAGAAAAGGAAATCCTATTGATACCTTTAAGAATAATAAGATATCCCATTAGCATATTTTTATACTTCCCCATCATTGACAATATTTAATCTTATATACAAATTGATCCAATGCAAGCATTACAATGATTTGTTATAATCAGTTAATACTACTATACACACAATTATGGTTGAAATTCGATCAAGTGAACCCTACAAATACCACATCGAAATCAAGCTATGTCAATTACAACCTACAGGTAAATGATAAGTTCTTTGTCATTTGCAATCAACATATTCCCCAACAATTATCATTGGCTATTCCCTATATCATCCAAATGAACATAACATGTAGGAGCAATCAAGTGGCTAACCCCATGATCAAGTAGTACATTAATTTCTTTTAAAACTACGTCAATACAATACACAAATTCCCATGATGGGCACACTATCACAACTTCATGTCATTTAGTTATGTATCAATGTCGATGTTGGATTAAATTATGGCTTCTAATTGAAGTTGCACAACTTTGAATTCATAAAAATTGGTAGATAACTATATAATCATGATAACATATACAAAAGCATATAAGTCGATCATAAAGTATCACACAAAACATAAACAAAACAATCAAATATGCTAGCTACAGGGTAAGAACATCCCCTTCAACATACTCCTATACTACCAAAACCTAGACACCCTAACTTCCTTACTACACAAACTTTCTGGTACATAAACTAGTATGAAACCCCTGGGTAATGCTCTCAAGAGGTTTCCTGGCTGCTAAGTAACCTGGTTTGTGTTCATGTTATCAATTCATGGAACAATGAAGTTCAAAAAAAGTTCATCTCTGCAAAGAAATACGATCAAATTTACCATTAAGTTCGATATAAATAATTAATCAAATTCCATTATAACTTCATATATTCAAACATATATATATATCTATTAACATCAAATTTGACCCAAAAAGATGTCAAATTAAAAGTCAAGATGAATACATACATGCATACATAAATATATTGTTTTGTTTTTACATTTTTGAAGTTAAACAAAAAAATGAAAAGGGTACAATAAGNAGGTAAATGATAAGTTCTTTGTCATTTGCAATCAACATATTCCCCAACAATTATCATTGGCTATTCCCTATATCATCCAAATGAACATAACATGTAGGAGCAATCAAGTGGCTAACCCCATGATCAAGTAGTACATTAATTTCTTTTAAAACTACGTCAATACAATACACAAATTCCCATGATGGGCACACTATCACAACTTCATGTCATTTAGTTATGTATCAATGTCGATGTTGGATTAAATTATGGCTTCTAATTGAAGTTGCACAACTTTGAATTCATAAAAATTGGTAGATAACTATATAATCATGATAACATATACAAAAGCATATAAGTCGATCATAAAGTATCACACAAAACATAAACAAAACAATCAAATATGCTAGCTACAGGGTAAGAACATCCCCTTCAACATACTCCTATACTACCAAAACCTAGACACCCTAACTTCCTTACTACACAAACTTTCTGGTACATAAACTAGTATGAAACCCCTGGGTAATGCTCTCAAGAGGTTTCCTGGCTGCTAAGTAACCTGGTTTGTGTTCATGTTATCAATTCATGGAACAATGAAGTTCAAAAAAAGTTCATCTCTGCAAAGAAATACGATCAAATTTACCATTAAGTTCGATATAAATAATTAATCAAATTCCATTATAACTTCATATATTCAAACATATATATATATCTATTAACATCAAATTTGACCCAAAAAGATGTCAAATTAAAAGTCAAGATGAATACATACATGCATACATAAATATATTGTTTTGTTTTTACATTTTTGAAGTTAAACAAAAAAATGAAAAGGGTACAATAAGGGTGGGCAAGTGTCTAGGTATGAGCCAACACATATCAAAGAATCGATGTCTAAAACAAAAAAAACACCATGTTTTCATATTTCCCAGAAACGCAACATCAATAAAAAAACGCAACGCCAACCTTGGAGAGGACTTTTGAAAACTATCAAAATACCAAAAAATTCAAAAATTTGTCAAAATTGTCAAAATTCCTTACAATTTGTTTCTGGGACTCCTTGTGTGATGGATTTTCACAATCAGTGATGCATCATCCAAGAGATAAAGTATATCTCTCCTCTTTGGCTTCTTTATGGCTTTCCTTAGCCTATTTTTCATGTTTTTGAGCTAACTTCATAATCACTACAGTTGAATTGTGTTTTAAACTAAAAAATGGTACAATAAGGGTGAGAAAGTGTCAACGTATGAGACAACATAGATCATAGAATCGATGTGTGAAACAAAAAATCACTATGTTGTCATATTTCCCAGAAATGCAGGATCAATAAAAAACGCAACACCAACCTTGGAGAGGACTTTTGAAACCTTCCACTACTCCAAATCCATCTTTGAAAGGCTCAATGGAAACCCGAGGGTATCTAGTTTTCATTATACACTTCAATAAAATCAAATGGACACATTTTGACAGAGAAAAATATGTTTTCCCAAAGTTACTCGCAGAAGCACAACGAAGGTCTTGAAAAAGTGGCAGAGACCTGTTTTTTATCATGTTTTTTGGATTTTTCTTCAACACTGTGATCTGAAATTGCCAATAGAGTATATATATGTGAAGTACAACTCAATACCTATCCATGAATGTAATTTTTTCATAATTTATATCATCTGAGAGAAAGCGCAGCGTGGCCACGCTATGCTTCTGTACATCAAAACTGTCAAAATACCAAAAATTTAAAAAATTTGCCAAAATTGTCAAAATTCCTTGCAATTTGTTTCTGGGACTCCTTGTGTGATGGGTTTACACAATAAGTGATGCATCATCCAATAGATCAAGTCTAACTCTCCTCTTTGGCTTCTTTAGGTCTTTCCTTAGCCTCTTTTTCATGTTTTTGAGATAACTTCAGAATCACTACATTTGAATTGTGTTTTAAAATCCAAAATGGTACAATAAGGGTGGAACAGTGTCCAGGTATGAGCCAACATAGATCAGAGAATCGATTTCTGAAACAAAAAATCACTATGTTGTCATATTTCCCATAAACACAACACCAATAAAAAATGCAGCGCCAACCTTGGAGAGGACTTTTGAAAGCCTTCCACTACTGCAAATCCATCTCTGAAAGGCTCAATGGAAACCTAAGGGTATCTAGTTTTCATTAGACACCTCAAGAAAATCAAATGGACACCTTTTTATAGAGAAAAATATGTTTTCCCAAAGTTACTCCCAGAAGCACAATGAAGGTCTTGAAAAAGTGGCAGAGACCTGTTTTTTATCATGTTTTTTGGATTTTTCTTCAATACTGTGATCTGAAATTGCCAACAAAGTATATATATGTGAAGTAAAATCAATACATATCCAATCATGTAACATTTTCATCATTTATATCATCTAAGATAAAGCGCAACGTGGCCACGCTGCACTTCTTAACATCAAAACTGTCAAAATACCAAAAACTTCAAAAAATTGCCAAAATTGTCAAAATTCCTTGCAATTTGTTTCTTGGACTCCTTGTGTGATGGGTTTAAAAAATTAGTGATGCATCATCCAAGAGATCCAGTCTATCTCTCCTCTTTGGCTTCTTTAGTGCTTTCCTTAGCCTCTTTTTCATGTTTTTGAGCTAACTTCAGAATCACTACAGTTGAATTGTGTTTTAAACTCCAAAATGGTACAATAAGGGTGGGAAATTGTCCAGGTATGAGCCAAAATAGATCAGAGAATCTATGTCTGAAACAAACAATCACTATGTTTTCATATTTCCCCAAAACACAACATCAATAAAAAACGCAACGCCAACCTTGGAGAGGACTTTTGAAAGCCTTCCACTACTCCAAATCCAGCTTTGAAATGCTCAATGGAAACCTAAGGGTATCTAGTTTTCATTAGAAACCTCAAGAAAATCAAATGTACACCTTTTTACAGAGAAAAATATGTTTTCCCAAAGTTACTCCCAGAAGCGCAACGAAGGTCTTGAAAAAGTGGCAGAGACCTGTTTTTTATCATGTTTTTTGGAGTTTTCTTCAACACTGTGATCTGAAATTTCCAAAAGAGTATATATATGTGAATTAAAACTCAATACCTATCCAATAATGTAAATTTTTCATCATTTATATCATCCGAGAGAAAGCGCGACATGGCCACTCTGCGCTTCTGTACATCAAAACTGTCAAAATACCAAAAATTTGCCAAAATTCCTTGCAATTTGTTTATGGGACTCCTTTTGTGATGGGTTTACACAATCAGTGATGCATCATCCAAGATATCAAGTATATCTCTCCTCTTTGGCTTCTTTAGGGCTTTCCTTAGCCTCTTTTTCATGTTTTTGAGCTAACTTCAGAATCACTACAGTTGAATTGTGTTTTAAGCTCCAAAATGGTACAATAAGGGTGGGAAAGTGTCCAGGTATGAGCTAACACAGATCAGAGAATCGATTTCTTAAACAAAAATTCACTATGTTGTCATATTTCCCAGAAATGCAACATCAAAAAAAAAATGCAGCGCCAACCTTGGAGAGGACTTTTGAAAGCCTTCCACTACTCCAAATCCATCTATGAAAGGATCAATGGAAACCTGAGGGTATATAGTTTTCATTAGACACCTCAAGAAAATAAAATGTACACCTTTTGATAGATAAAAATATTCTTTCCCAAAGTTACTCCTAGAAGCGCAACGAAGGTCTTGAAAAAGTGGCAGAGACCTGTTTTTTATCATGTGTTTTGGATTTTTATTCAACATTGTGATCTAGAATTGCCAACATAATATATATATGTGAATTACAGCTCAATACCTATCCAAGAATGTAAATTTTTCATCATTTATATCATCTGAGAGAAAGCGCAGCGTGGCCACGCTGTGCTTCTGTACATCAAAACATTCAAAATACCAAAAATTTAAAAAAATTGCCTAAATTGCCAAAATTCCTTGCAATTTGTTTTTGGGATTCCTTGTGTGATGGGTTTACACAATTAGTGATGCATCATCCAATATATCAAGGCTATATATCCTCTTTGGCTTATTTAGTGCTTAGCCTCTATTTCATGTTTTTGAGCTAACTTCAGAATCACTACAGTTGAATTGTGTTTTAAGCTCCAAAATCTCAACCCTGCAAAGTTGAGACCCCTAATATAGATTTATGTTCATTTGAAGAAATATGCATAAGTTGAGACCCCTAGGAGACGTTTTTTTACTAAGATGTATGAAGAAAATGAAGCAAAGAAGGGTAAAGGTGGCATGAATGTGGCCCACTTACTTGTTAATGACAATCTGGAGCTATGACCTGGTGAAGAAAACCTATGAAATGAATTACTTTGCTTCCTTTTCAAAAGCACAACACTTCTGCCAGATGCATAGTGAGGGCTACCAGAAATGTAGCACCTGCCAGAAACGCAACACTTCTGCCAGACGCACAACACTTCTTCCAGACGCGTAGTGAGGGCTCTCTATTATGTTAATGACAAAGAATCATATTATATTTTCCCAAATCCCAATTGATGTGTTGTCATGCCAAGTCATATCCAAACATACCCACCGCAAACATGCACAAACATAACTTATGTGTCTACATGAAGGTGTGGAAAATAGATAACACTATAACCAATATTCACTTGACTTCTTCTCCTTGAAATATTTGTAACATAACAATATTGTGAAATCCTTCTCCCCACCACTATTGTGGGGTTCTTCTCATCCACTCAATTTTAGCCAACATTTTCATATGTTCACTTGTAATGGTCTCAAATAAGTAGAAGTTGGAGTTTGTACATAATACTGACTCCTTCTTTGATTTGAATTACTTAATGTGATTCATTACGACACTAAATATTGGATAAACTAATAAACACCACTTGACATTTGACACTTGATGGTGGCAATGACAAGACAATGGACCAGCTCAAATTCCAAATACAAATTATCAAGGTAAAAAAAAAACATTACTACCAATTGACCAACATCTGACACCTCACAATAATACTTTCTCAGTGTCCCTAACTATTTTGGTGTCATTACCATAATGGGCAGTTATATAAGAAGACATATGTTATTTTTAAATAACATGTCAACCTAATAGTATGTATACATGACCAATGAATGAATGATAATTAGTGTATCTAAGATATGAACAAGAGTGGTTAGTGTACACGTTGACTTATGATTATTGTATTGAAATGTGTTTGGATTATTTGGGAGTTCTTCTCCTAATATTATGGAGTTGTTATTGTTTAACTCATGGTCAAAGTTCCATCAAGTTGTGCATTACCTACCACCTCACTACACGATTTCCCACATGAGTGGCAATCTTCACATGGTTGAGATGGACCTTGATGGTGAATTTCCACTTTACCAAGTTGGAAGCGCCCTCCAACATGCGATGCTCTTGGAGACCAAACCTGGCCATTGTTGCAACCCCTAAATGCACACTTGAACAAATATACCAGAAACAAAATAAATCAACAACAACATTCAAACAACATCCAAACCTATTGGTGCCTCATATAGATTTGTGGAGATTAGAAAGTCTCATGTCATGCCCTAGCTTTCATATAGATCCACACCCTTCTTTAAAGATAGTACTAAGTAAATGCATGCTACAAATGATAAAGAAAACTCTAGCTAACTGGAATGCTAAATCTAAACAACAATTCGAAATCTAGGAAAAGGATGAGACTAGTGCATACATGCATCCTCACTTTCTCAATGTCTATCACTGCAACACACTTCCCAAAGAAGACTAGTGTTGCACCATCACTATGCTCTCTCTTTGTTGCGCACAAGAAACTAACTTAGACAGATCTGATGTGCCATCAAGGATCTACTATGTATGGTGGTTGCACCTAGCTATAGGAGAATGCTAACCTAGTATCCAGGTAAACTCTATCAATCCAGGTTCAACTTTTTTTGTCTCCCTCTTGGACCTTTATTTTTACTTTTTTGAGCAACAAAAGGGATTTTAATCCCACTATACATTCCTCCTCTAGGATTACGCTTTTGTATATCTTACTACTACATTCTACTTTTATTTTTTATTTCTTATTCTTAGCATTTTTGGTTGCGTATAGAGGTTTTGTCCACCTACATAGATAGAGTATTTATGGGTGTTATGGGTGACATACTACCAATAGATTCCAGAATTTTATACAAATGTGTACTTTTCTGTAACTTGTTGGGACTCCGTATCCTTTTGGTAATTATGCCAAGTAGGATGAATGGTTATGTGAGCTTTTTTTCTCCAAGGAAAAACATATTGAAATGGAGGGTAGATGAACCCCCAACCACAATAGCAGTTGGTAACCCAACAAGACCTATTTTGACTTGAACCTCAATGATACTAGAAAGGGATACCTCATAGTGAACTCCCCCATGAAACAATCCGTTTTAGCTGGTTGAGCTAACCCACTAGGCTAATGGTTATATGAGTTTTATGACTATGACTCAAATGCTATAAATAAAATTGTGGTCATATCTTCAGTTGCAGATGGTTTATAGTTGAAAAAGATCCCACGCTCTTTTTTCCAGGACAAAATGATGGGTTGGTAGCCTTAGTGTCCAAATGCAGAGATTACAGTGAGTTATCATGGTCAATGCATTGGGGCAAGAAGTCCAATACTCTTTAGCAAAAGAAGAACATGCCCATGTTGAATTGAAATTCCCCTGCAATAGAACAAAGATGATCAGTGAACATCATCCTTCAACATTCAAAATACATCAAACACTACATCAGAAAGTGTTGTCATCAATATTAATTTATGTTGCATTAATAGCACTTGAGTTAGGATTGTCCAAGACACGGTCATTTTCCAAGTATTTACTATTGAAATATGTGATCCATAAATGGTAGGCCTATGGCCCATCTATCTCATCAATATGGACACTCTACGGAAATAAACAATGCTTCTCTGCAACATCTATTTAGATTTGGGGTTTGAATTTGGTTCACTTGCTATTTCCTGGAATGAAGGCTTTGTTTCCTGCTTTGGTTGAATACTTCACTAGTCTGTTTTCACTACTAATTGAAGGTGCTCACATAGGATTTTCATTATGCAAACAAAGTCCAAACTCCATTTACTTCAACCAATACGTTTACATATGTTCTACCAATCTACAAGAACTTCTCACTTCTGCCTGGATTCATAATTATAGGAGATCTGAAACAACTATTTGATAGAACACACAATGGTTGTAAGTGCCATTTTACCACACACACACCCAGAGGGGTTTTCGTATGTTTCTCACCACCTTTTGAACTGAGGGAAGTTCCCCACGTTTTGTAAAAAGGTGAATGGCTGAGGTTAAATATCAAGATTTACATCTCAATAACTACCAGTGAATTACCAGATAGCGAATGGTATAATGAGAACCAACCAATAATGTAGGCAAGGGGACAATTGCTATGATTAGAAGCCAACCATACTTTTAAATTGATTTAGTGCTGGAATTCAACAGTCAAACAATTTCTAACACTGTTTTCTTCTTCCACACATATGAGCATACATATCTACTTATTCAATGGAGGGGGTTAAACTCACCATCTATTCAATAAATGACAATTTTAAGTGCTCAATTGATTCAACACTTGGGGATTTAGGAAATGACATCCAACGCATACACTGAAGACATTGCATGTAGTATATGAATCAATAGACCAAACAATTCATCCTTTTAGTGATAATTCCAATCAATGCTATAACTATGGAATGTAATACATGATTCCACAGATCAACAATTATGGTGCCAGTTCAATAACAAGTGAACAAAACAGAGTGTGAATCACTATGGTTGGTACATAAAAACCAAATTCTCAATTTCCTTAATGCTGGGAGTTAAAACGAACTGAAGAGAATTCTAATACAAGAACAAGATATCAAGCTCAAGAAGATCTTCACTGATTGAAAATTTGATCTATCTACAAGAAAACAATGTCTCCCAGTGTGCATCATCCAATATCAGATATTCAAGGAAGAAAATTTAAGCTAAAGGGCATAAAAGAAATGGAGTTTTACTCTGAAAAGAAAGCAGAGTATATATTTCATAGCTCCACCGAGGAAAGAGTTACAAATATCTCAACTATTGAATTGTTGACATTGACAAATTACATGATGTACCTTTGTTTCAGACAGATGAAATTGATACCTGAGAAATTATATGCCAAATCTTATCTCTTTTCCAAAAGTAGAATCCATTGAGGGAAATAATAGAAAAGCTGTTGAAGATGATGTTGACACGAAGTTTAATCTTTCCTCTCTAAACCTGAAACTCCGTTATTTTCTAGTTATGGAGCCACCCTTAGTTCTAAAAAGGAATTAAAGTCTTTCAAAAATTTTGGGTTTCGGGGTTCGGCTATTCATGAAGTATGTTTTTCAATTAACAACTCCAGAGTCCCGGTACTGAAATACCGAAAAGGATTTATTTTAAAAAGAAATAAAAAAAGAAAAAGAATGTTATAAAATCCCGATGCGCTTTCACAAAGTATCTTTTAATCGTGTTTAATTAAACTCTTAAACATAATAAACAGATCATTAATCATGTCGTGATTCGGGTTTCCTTGTATCAAAGTGATATCAAAGTCTCGACACTCGAACCCCCAATTCCTGAATTCCTGTAAAGTAGAAACTAATCACTAATCTTGATTAATTAAAGGATTAATACAAGTGATTAACACCTTGATTAATCCCATCGTGATTTTGCAATTCAGGGTTTTCTTATGATATACCTCTTGGGGCCACGATCCTCGAAATTCTGAAATGAGAAATCGCGAAAGTATTTTAAAAGCCTAAAACTAGATTAATTTAGTTATACACATGATTAATGATAATTAAAACAATTTTTCAAATTTCTCTTTTTAGGAATTGTGGAAAGCATTCCTTTCGAAACTCCATGTTTTGAAATCATCGATATGCGACAGTATCTATAACGGACAAATGGAGATATTTCTAACACAAATGCATATCTCCAGGCGTATCTTCCCCATTAAAACATTAAATTCTTATCGCCTGCGTCAGTACGCTCATTGTAAGATGAGTTAAAGGTTAATAAAGGTTTTGTGTTTCAAATTTCATTCTTATTTTTTACAATCAGGAGTGAGTTGCATTCAGCCAGGCTTATACATTTTTCCTCTGCAAGTAGATTTTCATTCTAGCGCAAACATTATGGCACCCAGAAAGGAACATAAGAGAAGCGAAGAAGCATCTGAAAGCCCAAGCCCGGAGGGAGATGTAATATATGATACTACACCGCATGCCATTGATTCAATCAAATCCTGGAGGCAAATTTTTGAAACCTTGGACTATGAAATCAAGAATCCCCCCCATGATTCTGATAACAAACTTCAAGACATAGCAGAGTCCGAGCTTCACAAAGTAGCCACACGCCCATGACTCATGTCATACAATGATATGATTAGTTGGGCTTTAGAGAGAATAGACGTACAGATGAGGAGCATTTTATACAGCCAAAGGTTCGTTGTCGGCTCTTTTAGACTAGAGCATATACAAGTAATGTACAAACTGTCTCCCAATTATAAATATATTTATAATAAAGAATTCATAAGTGAATTTCAAAGGAAAGAATGCACAGAGGTAGATAAAACATACTCCGGCGTAATCAAAGACTGGTGGGGACACCCAACAAAATTCAGGGCCGATTCCCATGGCATTTATGCCACAACCTCATTAAATGAGTACATGGTCTATGTAGCTCTGATGCTATGTAGACTCTTCGGGAAGAAAATTCCTACCCATTTCCCTGCAGAATGGGTGCCCCTTTTACATGAAGCAGTCGAAGGATACAGTTTCAATTGGAACAAGATTCTATCAGATAACTTGGATAAGGAGGTTATCGAGTCTCAAACCGTGAGATCCAAAGGTCGACCAGTAGCCTTTTACATGTCGCATACATTATGGATGCTATATGTTTCACGACTCCGTTCCCCTTGATGAATTGGAGTTGGAACCCAACCTGTAATGAACCCATTCATGAGTATCACTCTAAGCTGTGGGAAGAAAATACTAAAGATTCATTTTACGAAATATGTCATTTCTTAGTAATATCGATGCATCAGATGTTGTATGGTTGTACACCCCCTCGCATTTTAGAGACAGTCATAGGAAACCCCAAGGCAGTTTTCTATTGGTTTATTGAGGAAAATTTCTCCTATATTAGGGTTTTCGGATGCTCAATTCCTCCTCATGCACTTCCAAAATTCCTCCTGACAGACTGGTGTGTAGGGAGGTAGCCTGTCATATAGTAATGGGTGACATTGGGATAGAACTGAAGACAACTCAGAAGAAATTCTGGCTAGTCTTCCCTCTACAAATTGGGAATTTTTCGTTACTCAACTTGGGTCATTCCAAGGTTGAAGATGCAGCACTAGAAGAGGTCAAGTTGGTAGATCTTGAACAAAAGAAACATGACCCTTATAAAATAGTGGGAAGTCACATGGATCACTGTAGCATGAAAGCGTATGAACATGAAAAATCTCCTTGCGATGACATGTTCAAAGGAGCGAGAACCTATGATGAATTATTAGACAGGGTACAGGAATTATCACCCGACTTGAAGACCAATTTTTTGACCTTCCAGAAACACAGGAAAAGTGGTTTACCAAAGGTTTTGCAGGGAGAATCAACAACCCCTCCTCCAACACAAGAAAATACTCCCCTGGGTTTCAGAAAAGAGGTGCAAGATAAATCAAATACCAAGGAAAATCCACCGGAGACTAAAAAGTCTTTGCAAAATGCAGAAATCCCACAGACAGAGAACCCAGGAGAAGAAACATAAAGAGGGTCTGAAATATCTCCCAAGGCTACTAAATCGATTCCCCCTTCATCATCAATTTTTCATACTGATACCCCCAAAACAACAGGGGAAACAAAATCTACAGAGATGGGTAGTCCCATTACTTCCTTGACTCCTTTACAGTCCACTTTTTGGATCCCTCAGCTGCAAGCCATATATGCTAGTGACCTTACTCCTATCTCTAGAGATGGGATACCTCCCTCTGATTACTTTTTCAGTAAAAAGAGGTAGGTTGTGTTGAAGCAGGAGATGCATCAGAGAGAAGGTTCTATGGTAAAGGAGCACAGAGTGTTGATAGATGGGCAAAACTTGGAGGAAGAAGATTTCGCTACAGAGGTAGCGGGCTCCATGGGAGATTTGGCAACAACCAATCTATTCACTATTGACAGTATGAGGACAAGGTTGAAACAAAGTAATAACATGATAGTTCAGTTGCAAAACCAATTAAAAAATTCAAAGAAAAATATCAAATAAGAAATAAATAAAGGTCTGGAGCAAGCCAGAGCTGCCGATAAGAAAGAAATTTGATTTCTTAAGTCAATTCTAGATGAGATGAACAAGAAGGTGGAGACAAGCCAAATGCAGGTTATTCAAAAAGAAGAAATGGTAATGCAATTACAGGCTAAATTGAATTTGACAGAAGGTCGGGTTATAGATTTGAAAGTTTTTTAGGTCCATTCACTGGAGGTGCATACAAAGATAGAAGCCGAGAAACATAAATTGATCTCTAAGATAGAGATTATTTAGAATTATTTTCAAGAAGTAAGTAAATCCCTTGATAATATTATTTTGAAGGAAAAGGAGGCTAAAGCAACAAGGACTACTTTTTAGAAAGAAGTTGTATGTTCAGGAAACAAAGAGATATCGAAAAATCCAAAGCTATCTGTCACAGAGCAGATCAGAGGAGATATCATGCTCAAAGTATGGGAAACCAACATAGCCGAAAACAAGATAATAGCCAAAGAAATCAAAGATGATTGCGAAGAAATATTTGATTTTTTAGACAAGCGATCATTAGGTATTGGAAGAGACAATTGCACTGGGCTACTAGGACAGATAAACATTGTAAGACATCAGTTTAACTTCAAAGAGAGATTGAACAAGATTTAGATGGAAATTTCACAACTAAAGGAAATTGATGTTACCCTAATAGACAGGTGGTTGGTGCAGCCAAACGTAAAATTGCAATCAATTAAGTTTGTTGATAAAGGGTTTGAAGACCGGCTTCCAAAAATTCAGAGAAAGTTTTATCTATTCGAAGTGAAGGAACTTACAATGCCTCCCAGACGTTTTGTGTACTTTCTGGAAAAATGTGTTGAATGTATTGGAAAAAAAGAAGGAGATGCTTCAATAAAACAATGAAGTGTCATTTTGAAAGCTTATATTATCTAGATGATAGAAAAAATAAAAGACAACCATGCAAACGGTTGAGGTTTGCATTTTTGTAACTTTTATCCCCTAGGAGTTAGGAAATCACCAACCATCAAGAATTGGCAACTTTGTATAAATACAATTTCATAAGACTAAGAAAAGGCTTTTTCTGGGCGCATTGTAAGGAAGAAATTTTAAGATTTTTCTGAATTAATACAAATGCAGATTGAAGATTCCAGATCTTGTCAAGCCTAAGTTATGTGCTCCTCTGTTGTTTCATGTTTTTCATATATCTTATTGATGAATTCTTAGCTGCAATTTAGTACAACCCCTACTATGGTGATTAATTATTTTAGTCATCTAATCATTTACAATTTTTTCTCTGTATCAACTATCAGTAGGTACAAGACCTGTGAATGTCTTAAGTTTCAATATCATATGCTTCATGAAATTTTTCCTGTCTATTTTATTCTTATGTCACAAAGTGAGATTCCTCTTTAATTGACGCCTCACATTGTTCAACAACTCTATGTTTTTCTTTCATTTCATGCATAGTTTCTCTTTCAAATTTAACTCAGATACAGGAATCGGCCTTTAATTTTGCTATACGATTAATTCAACTTTTTGACGTTATTCTTACATATTTCAAAACAGAAATAGAAAACTTTGAAAACAAAGAAATTGATGTTTTAAAAATTTATCCCTCATGACTATACCAGTTATGAGACAACCCAATATCGAGCCCAGCCTATCAGATCAAACAAGTATCGCTTTAAATTTATTTAACACCATCTTACAAACAACAAGAAATCGGGTTGAGTTAGAACATTCATGAGCAACAATTGAAAGGGATATTAGCAGCCAGGAACACTGGGAAGCTAGATAGAGACAATTAAGAAACCAACCATACCCCATCTTCATATAACTGACATTTTATCCCTTAGCTTTCTCTACCTTTTTTAGATGCCTTTAAAATATACTTTAGAGCCTTAAAGTATAAACTCAGGAACAACATATTTTTGGCGTCGTTGCTAGGGAATGAAGAAACAAAGATTTTTCCCTGGGAAAAATGACATTGACACTTTCTTTCTTTGATAGTGAACAAAGATTGAAAACCCTATAAGGATACCTTCATCTTTCACTTGGAGACTCCATGATAAATAAACTGTATTTTAACCGAAAGAACACCAAGAATAATCCAGACAACAAATAGACTTCACCTGTTCCTGACCCAAAAGAAATTTCAAAATCAAGAAGATGCCTTAAACAAACTGCCTCATCGACAAATAAAATTTATCAACATAAATTTACAAAGTCGAACACTAAGGATCTACTTGAAGGATAAAATACCCCACCTCTTTGTGGGGAAGTATCTGTCGTTGGGATTGAAACCCTAAATCCTGGTTTTGTCATACATGATTTTAAGACCAAGACTTTCTCAACTGTTTCTTTCACCAATAGAGGTAAAAGATCCATCTCACTTCCCACTTCGATTGACACTTATTCACTTCTCGAAGTTCATTTTCTTATGTCTCAGAACTTCGACGATTATCCTATATATATTGACTCTACCCCTGTGGATTCTCCTACATATTCACCCTGCGAGTATGAAGAAACCAATCCACATTTTCCTAATTATTCCTTCTCAAGTTTCCTGTCTCTTGATAACCAATCCCATGAAGCCCTTCTACCCCATTCAAGAATAACCGAAAGGTTAAATCACTTCTTTAAAACACTCCCTTATAGTTCCCAAGTTTCAGCTTCTAAATCATCAATGGTTGCAGCCGGAGGAGGTGGGGCTGGAGGTGGTGCCACAGACGGTGCTGGAGGAGGAGGAAGAGGCGGCCAAGTACCACTCCCCCGAATATTTGCAAAATTAGATGCCGGATATGCTCCTTTGGTCCTCCCAATCCCTCTCCATGAACTACTTGAAAACTACATGAAAAATCTATCGAAATTCACATGAGAAGGTGATTTAATTGCTACCGAACACATCAATTTCTTTGACCAATTTGCTGGCATCCTTGGAATTGAACATGAAGATGTTTACTCGAGACTCTTGGTTAAGCCTTTTGAAGGACATGTGAGAACCTAGTTCCAAGGTCTGGCAATAGGATCTATATGGTCATACGATGACCTCAAAAATGCTTTCATTAGACAGTGGGGAGAAAGGAAAGACCATCTCTATTATCTAACCGAATTTGGGGCTCTAAGAAAGAAAAAATCTAAATCAGTTCTCGAGTTTACCCAAAGGTTCAATAAATTATATAATAAAATTCCAGCTGAGGTCAAACCTTTTCAACCTGCAGTGAAAATAACTTTCGTTGGAGCTTTTGACCCTGATTTCGCCTTGTTATTGAGAGAGAGGAGATCAGTAGACCTCACTAAAATGCAAGATGATTCTTTAGAAATTGAATCAAACATGATGGCATCAATAAATATAAAAACCAAATTGGAAATTGGAAACAAAGAAACCAAAAGGTACAAAGAACAAGGGGGACCCTCTAGATCAGGAAGATCTTCGGAAGACAAAATGGATGATATGGAGAGAATAATCAAAGAACTGTCAAATAAAATATCAAGAATGGAACTAGATCAAGAAAAGAATGATAATTTTCCCAGAAAGGATTTAAGAAGAAATCCTAACCCTCAAAATCAACTAAGACAAATTAAGAATGAGGATAAAAAAATCCAAGCCCCCTTTAAAAGTGAAAAATTTATAAGAGGAGAAGACGTGGAAGATTTTGAGGAGTTAGAGGAAGATATAAAAAATCTTGGCGATGACTATCTACAACCTTATCTAACGAAACAATATTATGAAAAATCTTTAAACACAGAACATAGATCTGGGAATAACAAGAACAACAGTATTACGGAAGATTCAACCTATCAGGGAATCACAGATGATATAATAGCCAAACTCCACCAGAAGTACAATCTAAGGCCTAGAAAAATGAGTTTTACAACTACCCCAATGAAAAATATCCTGCCGAGGGGCGAAACAGATGAGGTAGTTTAAAAAACCGCTGAAAAGTAGACTGTGAAAACTAAAACCACTGACACACATCCTACCAAGACAAAGTCAGTGGACACACCATTCATAAACACACTCAAATTAGAGGTTCCTATAACTGAAACAAAAACCTCACAACAAAAGAAAGATGAAAAGAAAGGGCTAGAAATCCAAACCACAGAGATTGACAAAAACAATAGGAAGTTTTAATCTAGAAAATGAAATCAATAAAATGAAAATACCTATACCTCTTGTCGAATTGAAAAAAAAAACAATATACAGAAAACAAATTGCTAAAATAATTAGATTTTTAGAAAATGAAAGTCAGTCTGATGTTATAAATTTAGAAGATGACAAGCCTAGCATAATTTTCGGCCCACATTTTGAAGGTGCCAGAGACACCGTTGCCCCTTTCTATATCACACTGACTATGTACGATTATCTGCTCCATAATTGCATGTTAGATTCTAGAGCCTCTCACAATGTAATGCCTAAATCCATCATGGATAGACTTGTTCTTGAAATCACCAGACCCTATGGAGATTTATATTCATTTGATTCAATAAAATTTTAGTGTATAGGCATGATAAAAGACTTAGTTTTTAATCTTGCATAGATACCTGGGAAAAGAGTTCTAATGGACGTAGTTGTCGTCGATATACCCCCTAAGTATGGCATTCTCTTATCCAGGTCCTAGGGAACCAAACTTGGAGGATCCCTCCAACTCGACATGACGTATGCCACAATTCCTATTTTCGGAGGACAGTTCACGCGCTTGTATAGAGAAACCAGGTTAGCATTTATGGTAAGTGACCCACTTAACCCAAATAACTACCCTGTTTATATTGCAGATCAGGATCTGGGAAATTGTATTTTATCTATCGACGATGATTTTGATGTATGTATAGAAGAAAGTTGTAGAGAAAAGAAAAAACAAAAATAACAAATAAAAGAAGATGTATATAGAACTGGTGTTTGGAAAATGTTTTTCCATGGTGCTTCGTCTTATTTTGGAGCAGGGGCTAGAGTGATTTTTGTGGCACCTGATGAAAATTTCATTACCCCTTTCTCTTATAGATTACAGTGGAACATTGACCACACTAATAATGTATGCGAGTATGAAGCCTTAGTGTTAGGATTAGAAGCTTCCAGGAGAATGAAAATTAAAAACTTGGAAGTCTTTGGTGATGCAGAGTTAATTGTGAAACAGGTAAATCGTCAGTACCAGGCCAAACATCCTAGGTTAAGGTCTTACTGAAATTGCGTTTGGGGCCTGAGCAAAAATCTTTTTCTCCTATGTTAATATTCACTACATTCCAAGAGTAGAAAATCAACAGGAAGATGCATTAGCCAAAGAATCTTCAACATTCACACCTCCCACTTCTTTCAAACTAAAGTACCATATACAAATGAGACATAGGCCTTCCATACTGAATAACATACAACATTGGCAAGTTTTTGAAGATGATGAACAACTCCACAAATTTTTAGAAATGGTAGATGAGTTTTCCAAAATGCATGCCGACCAAGAAAACCAGAATGACCCCATTTGGATCATGTAGGAAGGGGAAGATCCCCAAGAGTTCCAAGATAAAATTGCTAACCACCGTATGCTTGTTTTGAAAAAAATCAAATCCCCAAGGGCATGATTCCCTTAGAAAGGTTATTTAATCATGATGACATCCCTTTGAAGTCCACTTTACAGCCTCAGCCAGAAGAGGTTGAGGATTGTGATATAGGTACCAAAGAAAATCCTAGGTTGGTGAAATTATCCAAGTACCTGTCTCCTGAAATCAAAAGTAAGTATGATGAGTTGCTTAGAAAATATAAAGACGTTTTCGCTTGGTCTTATGATGAATTGAGAACTTATGAGACTACTATAATGGAACATAAAATTCCTCTGAAACAAGGTGTCAAACCTTTTAGGAAGAAACTCAGATAGATTAACCCTATTTTACTACTGGTGATAGAAAAAGAAGTAAAAAAACTCCTGGACGCTAAAATCATTGTCCCACTAAGATACTCTGAGTGGGTAGCCAATTTAATCCTAGTAAGAAAGAAAAATGGTGAAATCAGGCTGTGTGTAGATTTTAAAAACCTGAATCGATCGTCACTTAAGGACAATTATCTGTTACCTAAGATGGATCATGTTTTAGAAGAAATATTTGGAGCTAACAGAATTTCCATGATTGATGGTTTTTCAGGTTACAATCAAATTGCAGTACATCAAGATGACAAAGAAAAAAATGTGTTCACTACCCCTTGGGGTACCTTTATGTATGACAAAATACCATTTGGTTTAATGAATGCAGGGGCAACTTTCCAATGAGCCATGGATATCTCTTTCATGGGTGAAAGAGATAAGTTTGTCATTATCCATCTTGATGACCTTACTATTGTTGATTAAGGTTGGTTATCATTGATGTCAACCCTTGAAGAAATCCCCGTAGCACAAAGGTTTAGGTAATGGACCCAATATTGTTTGATGTAAATATGAATCATTATTTTTTTGTCATGGTTGATAAGAAGTAAATATGGATGAACTCCAAAGTGGTCCCCTTCTGGTGAAATCCCTCACGGGAAGACGTTTTGTGGAGTAAGAGAA
>SNQJ01S0040212.1:0-10123 GCA_010110895.2 Picea sitchensis
AGGTCACTTGGCCCACTTTCCTTATTTTAGGGTTGGGTCCACTTCTAATTTATCCTTTAAATTTATTATTGAAATAATTTGTTTTATATTCACTTTGAATTATAATACACTCATCACTTCACTTAATTATTTTCCTTTTAAAATCTCTTAAACCACTTTGACTACTTTGACCTTTTGGGCTTCTAGATGACATATGAGGGTCCTCCAACTTCATAAGGCCATAACTCTCAAACCGTGAGGAGTTATGTGACATTCTACATACCACCAGAAATGGCATGACATGTACTATCCATATAAAATAGTATTATCTGAAAATATATCATAAATTATAATGTTACCCATCAAACAAACTTGGGTCCATTACCCAAACCTGGGGTCTCCAACTTCTCATGGCCATAACTCTCTAACCGTGAGGAATTATGTGGTGTTCCACATACCAATGGAAATGACATGACAAGCACTATCCATCTAGGATATTTTCCCTGACAAATTCACTTTCCTTCATCTCATTATTCCACAATTAAGCATGGGTTGTCTTACTCCACAAAGCGTCTTCCCGTGAGGGCTTTCACCATAAGTGGACCACTTTGGAGTTCATCCATATTTACTTCTTATCAACCATGAAAAAACAATAATGAGTCATATTGACATCAAACAATATTGGGTCCATTACCCAAACCTTTGTGCTACGGGGCTTTCTTCAAGGGTTGACATCAATGACAACCAACCTTAATCAACAAACTCTACTAAGTGTAGGTAGTCTTCCCATTTTGATAGTTTATCCATCACATATATCCTCAACATATCCTCAATCAATTTATTCACCCTCTCTATTTGTCCATCTGATTATGGATGATAAGTTGTACTAAAATTCAAATTTGTTCCAAATCCATTAAATAAACCTTTCCAAAATTTTGAGGTAAATTTTGGATCTCTGTCAGACACAGTTGTCTTGGGTATTCCATGTAATCAAGCAATTTTTCTCATATAAACATCATCAATGTTGTTTTTCTTGTGAGTGAACTTTATTGGAATAAAATGGGCAGCTTTAGTAAGCTTATCCACCACTATCATGATAGAATCATGTTGTTTGTTTGTTCTAGGCAGTTTGGTGATGAAATCCATTGTTACAACTTCCCATTTCCACTCAGGAATGGGTAATGGTTGTAGAAAACCAGCTGGGTATCTATACTCAGCTTTTACCTTTTGACATTCCATACATTTGGCAATAAAATCAACAACTTCTTTCTTCATTCTTGGCCAATAATATTGGCTCTTGACAGCTGCAATAGTTTTCTGATAACCTAGGTGCCCAACATAAGGTACATTATGCATTTATCTCAATATCATATTTTTCAAGTCATGGGAATTTGGTACATAAATTATGCCCATGTACATGAGAATTTCATCATTATCTAGCTTGTATTCTTCAATTTTCTGCTACAAATTACCTTGCTATAATTTTTCCACTAATTCCTTGTATTGCAAATCTAATTTTGCAACCTCTAAAATTTTGTGTTTCAAATCTGATTGGTACATGCTAATGGTTGTAGCATGCAATTCATGCACTCTTCTGTTGAGTGCATCAACCACTTTTTTCTCTTTCCCTTTTATATGATTTATATCAAAGTCATATTCACTTAGAAATTCTAACCATCTGCTTTGCCTAGCATCTAGAGTTGGTTGATCAAATAAATATTTCAGACCATTATGGTCTGTCCTTAGCTCAAACCTTTTCCCCATGAGCTAGTGTCTCCATTTCCTCAAGGCATGCACTATGGCTGCCAACTCCAAATCATGAGTGGCATAGTGTCTTTCATGCTCCTTCAACTTCCTTGATTCATAACATATAACAAACCCATTTTGACTGAGGACTCCACCAAGTCCTTCTTTACATGCATTTGTGCATATTATGAAGTCTTCATTTGGGTCTGCAATCCTTAGTATTGGAGCACTGGTTAATAATTGTTTCAAGTGTTGGAAACTCTTTTCACAATCTAATGTCCACTTCAACTTCACACCCTTCTTTTGTAAGGAAGTGATTGGGTGTGCAATCTTTGAGAATCCTTCAATAAATCTCCTATAGTAGCCTACAAGTCCCATGAATCATCCTACCTCTGTCATATTCTTTGGTGCTGACCATTCTCTAATGGATTCTATCTTCTCAGGATCCACTTCTATCCCATCCTCTGAAATTATATGTCCCAAATAATGAATTTGCTTCTAATAAAATGAGCACTTGCTCAATTTGGCATACAATTGATGCTCCCTTAGTACTTGCAACACCATCCTCAAATGATGTTCATGCTCTTCTTCTGACTTGGAATATATAAGGATGTCATCCAAAAATACAATGACAAACTTATCTAAATATTCTCGGAAAACACCATTCATAAAGCCCATGAAAAAAGTTGGTGCATTTGACAACCTAAATGGAACCATTGTGAACTCATAATGACCATACCTTATCCTGAAGGTGGTATTGCTGATATATTCCTCTTTAATCCTTACCTAATGGTATCCTGACCTGAGATCTATCTTTGAAAATATCTTTGCATCCTTCAATTGATCAAAGAGATCGTCAATCCTTGGCAGAGGATACTTGTTCTTTACCGTCACTTTATTCAACTGTCTAAAATCAATGCACAATCTTAATGTCCCATCTTTTGTCTTCACAAAAAAGGTTGGAGCACCCCAAGGTGACACACTTAGGCATATATACCCCTTCTTCAGAAGTTCTTCAAGCTGCATTTGCAACTCCTTCATCTCTGGTCTACTCATTCTGTAAGGATTCTTGACACTGGAGCTGCTCCAAGAATTAAATTTATAGAGAAATCAATATCTCTCTTTGGGGGTAGTCTTAGTACCTCCTTGAACACATCTTCAAAATCTTGCAGGACTGCATGATCTTCCAAATTAGTCACCTTATATTTAGGTGTCTCTTCCATATGAGCTGCAAATATCTGACACCCTTTTCTATAATGTTTCTTCAGTTGCAATGCTGAAATTTATCTGATGGTTACTTCCCTGGGAATTCCCTGCACTTTCCTTAGGCTCCCTTCCTCATCCAAGCAATTAAATGCCTTGTTATGACAGTCTAGGATAGCATGATGGTGTTCCAACCAATCCATCCTAATTAGACAGTCATAGGAACCTAAAGGCAACATGTTCAAATCTTCCCTGGTGTTCATTTCATTCATGTCCATAAGACATGACTTAACCATCTCATTAACTTTTCTTTTGGCTCGGGTAGCCAGATGCACCAATAAAGATTTTCCATGATTTCTTCTTGGAAAATGCAAACTTTCCACCATCTTAGGATCTATATAACTATGACTAGATCCCAAATCAATTAAAATAGAAATGGTTTGGTTGTTGATCATGCCTTCTACTTCAATCATATGTGACTGATACTTTGCTTTCTTTTTTTCTAGGGCTGCATAGATCCTTGGTACATTTCCTCCCATTTCCTCCATTGTTTCATCTTGTTTTACATTATGAACAGTCCTCACTTTTTCACCTATGTGGGGACAATCTCTGAACATACGATCTCCTTTACAACCCCAACATTAAATAGGTGGATGCCTTGGCTCTGATAGCCAACTGCACCAACCAATATTTTCCATGCTTGCTTCTTGGCAAATGAAAAATTTCCACCATCTTAGGATCTATATAACTATGACTAGCTCCTGAATCAATTAAAATAGAAATGGTTTGGTTGTTGATCATGCCTTCTACTTCAATCATATGTGACTAATAATTTGTTTGCTTGTTGTCTAGGGCTGCATAGATCCTTGGTACATTTCTTCCCATGTCCTCCATTGTTTCATCTTGCTATACATTGTGAACAATCCTCACTTTTTCACCTCTGTGGGGACAATCTCTAAACATATGATCTCTTTTACAACCCCAACATTGAATAGGTGGATGCCTTGAACTTTGACCCCCTATCTCAATCGTTATGGGTTCTCTACAAATTGGTTGCCTCTAAGGATTATTTCTGAAGAATGGTGGCTTAGATCCCTTCTTCCTATGATTTATCTTGAATTTCTTTTTGTCTTCCCAAGATTTTTGGAAAGTTGGCCTTGTTTTTTGTTGATCATATAGGCATTTAGCTCGCCTTATGGTCTCCTTCAATGTCTTGGGATCATCATATTGTATTTTGTCACTGATGAATGATGGTAATCCACTCAAATACCTCTGAATGTTAATTGTCTCATCCTTGATGAAAGAAACATACTTCATCAATTCTAAAAACCTTATCTCATATTCATCTATGGTCATACTCCCAAGCTTGAGTTCAAAGAACTCTTTCATTTTCTTTTCATAGTATCTCTTACGTATTTCTTCTCAAAATGCTTCTTGAATTCCCTCCAAGTAACACTTTTCTCTTTAATGTGTTGCACCTGCACAAGTTGATCCCACCACATGGATTCCTTTCCCTTGAGTTGATAGATGGCAATTCTTACTTTTGCATGAGACGAATAATTATGCAATTGAAAATAATTTCTCATGCCCAACAACCATGTCTCTGCATCTTCATCCTTCTTGTGCTCGCCATCAAATGTAGGAGGTTTGATTTTTTTCATTTCTCCTCATAGCTCATCCACCCCAGACCTCTTATGCTTCCTGATAGGGGATGGAATTGAGTTGTTGTGTGCTCTCTTATTAGAATGCCTCGAGAAGTGACGATGATGCCTGCTAACACTTCTGGTTATTCTTTTCTCATCCATGTGACTTCCTAATTTGCTTGAGCCACTCTCCTTGAGAATTCATAGGTCTTCTTGACTTGCTTGAGCCAAATTTCTCAATTTTCCCGTGAATTTAACAACATAAATTGGGGATTTTTCCCAATTCCATGCAATTGTTGTTACTTTTTACCATGGATGCTCTGCAACCTGAAATTTGTCCAATTCGAAATTAATCCTCTGTGAAATTTCTCTTCAACTCAACTTGTTCGGCCCATCCAGGCTCAGTGTTGAAAAATGAAGCTCTGATACCATGTTGTAACATCCTCGGCCACCTAGGTCAGTCCATGCTACTCTAGAACATGCTTTTATTCTCTTTGCAATCATACTATAGCGTACCCTACATCCAATTGAGCTATGCCACATAAAGTTTTCGAACTATAAGCAATTAAAACATATGTTAGCACTCTGTAATTTTCCCAAAGTTGTGGAGGTAGCCATAGAGACAACATCAAAACCACTTCGAGTCAGGGATCTAGCCCTTCAAGACTCAGAGAGGGATCTCTCTGTCAAATTTGGATTTGTTTAGAATATAATATTAGGCTAGCTATGCAGAATAGGATATGTTCTTGGAGTTTTCTGGTTGAGATAGCAAAATAGGACCATTGGGCTATGGGGTCTATGTTATAAAGGTAAAGATCAAAGAATATATATAAAGATTCTTTTCACAAGGCAGGATAATGCGACTATTGGATTCTTTAGAAATAAGGTGATGGACAACGGAAAAAGACGAGATTATAAATTAAAGTAAAGAAGCAATTAAGAATTTCTTTACTGTAACATCAGAGGATGAACATTTAGATCTTTAAAAGCTAGAAACAGAGTACACAAAGGTAAATTATGCAACTTTAACTCCTTTTAAATGATCAGACCAGAAAAAAAAATATCATAACTAAGAGAGATAAACACTCAATGAAGAAGAGAAAAACTTCACCATCAGCTAACACACAGGAATCCTGTGAAACGTCTCTTTGTATTACTGGAAGATCTCTTGATAAAATTTGTAGTGCTTACAGCTTGCTAGGGCCTAAAGATCAACAACCATTTTACATTAAAATCACATCAATAAATAGGATAGATCCCCCATCAAGTTTGTATTTTATTAAATGGGTTTTATATAAATTAATTTTATTTTAACGTTTAACACTAACCTAAATTAACCTAAACACTAACTTAATTATTAGTTAATTAATTAATTAATAATTAATCAATTGCTAACAAAACTAACTTAGTTTATTGGTCTAATTACACTAACTTTATTAACCTATTTACTAACTACCAACCTTATTAATTTATTGTTCTTTTTAGCCTAAGTTTGTTTATTCATGGATGGGTGGCGAGTGGGATGTAGTCAACTGGATAAAAGGACAAGGGAGTGAGGGCGCAGCATGGATGAAGGATGCAGCAGGGTAATGGAGGACCGGGAGAAATGGATGGAGGGGAAAATGGGATCAACCGAGCCAGACTTCGTCATCACGAGAGAAACGCCATATCGTCAACTGAAAAGTCAGGTTACCTACGATTATAGGACCCCAACATAGGCTCCACCTGGGGATGTCATCTTCTTTAGGAGGTGTCAAGAACCACTAAACTCTGAACATGCAGACCAATGCTTTATCCATTGGGTTGTTCCCAAAATTATTTTGTAAGTTGTACCTATTTTGATCTTTCAAATGAGACCAAATCAAAAGAACATTGTTGGAAAAGAGATGCTCGGAATGTTGAGCTTCTTCACACTCTCCTATCTACCCTATACTACTGAAAATCATGCTACATCAAATAATACAAAAATGCCAATGAAACCAATCAAGTAGTTGTTGAGACCAGTGGACTGATTCACTGCTTGTTTGCACAATCAAAAAGGAAGCTTGACCGTTTGCCCATAGATTCAAAACTGCAAAGTGTAATGGCCACTGCTGAAAACACGATTGTTCTTTACAACCGAGACCTCGACAATATTGAAGAACAAAATTAATTCCAGAGATAGATTGGGGCTCTGCAGTGAAAATTTTCTCCATATAGATAACTATAGGATCAAGGTAGAAATGACATGTTCCTTGATTTTTAGATTCAGCCAAGTGAGTAACATGCTCTGGCACTATATCTATGTTATTTGCATCCTCATGCAATGGCTGATTTGGGTGCAACTTTTCTGATGGGTTTTGAAATGATGCTTCTGTTGAACACACCCCTATAGCTAACTATCTAATCATATCTATATCATAACAATTTTTGAAATCATTGAGGGTAAATGAAAACTGACTTTGAAAACACAAATTATCCAGAATATCAGCTATAAGGTCATAAAATGATTTAGATAATGGTGGCATTGGCTCTGCTGGTACTTCATGGCTTACACTGTGACTTTCAACTAGAATCTAACCAAGATTCCCTCTCAAAATCTAAAAAGAATTAAAGCATAAAGGCAATGAATCAAAATGGATCAACTCATCACCTATTTCGGGCTTCATGATTTCATCTCAGGTTTGACCTTCAAAAAGGCTCAAGGGATGCACCTCTGGATCAACTTATGTATCTCCCCTGTTTTCCTCAACTGATGCATTAGAACATTCATCTTCCTTTATATGTGCAATATGCTTGTAATGTTTTCTCAGGAGCGAGGAAAAACATAAGGGCAAGCAATTTTCACTTTCTTGAAATTTTTTTGCATTTTGATCATTGTTGTCATAATTTCCATGTACAGGTTGATTGTCCTGCTGGGATTGCAAATGATCTTCTTCCTCCCAATCATATGTGGTTTATTTCTTTGAAACATCTAATGTGGTATGATCATCATTGTACCAATCAAGCTTGGGTGAATCATCCATGGATGAAATGCCATTGAACATGCATATCATATCAGGAGAATCTTCCTCCATCTTCTGATTTTGAACTTCATCTTTGACTGTATTGTGAATTGAATACATGAAAGAATCATTATCCAAACCATGGTACCAAGGGTGAGCTGCAAAATGTTTGGGAACTGTGACCTTTTATTTCTCTGAAATCAATGGAACATGATGTCTTTGAACATCAAGTTTTTCTCTTATGCTAATCTTTTGCATCATCTCTTTAATGGTGCTGGCCAGAATGTCCATTTTAGCTTTTGAATATTTGAGCTACTCATTTTCTTTGTTCTTTAACTTTGACCTTTTGATCAGCAAGTTGGCCTCCACATAAACTTCAATGTTCTACATTTCTTAGAGAGTTGCAGTGTTCCTGTCTCTTAATTAGAATGCCATCTCAAGATCGAAGGCATCTGGGAAATGCAGGTGAGTTGATCCTAGGGGTGGCCTTATATCAATAGGCATTGCATGATATACCTTATTGAACCTTGCTGAAAACTAAGGTACTATCTCCCCTGGCTACCTTTTCAAATGGTCATATTCTTCTAGGATGAGAAAAACATTTCTCATGATCACCCATCGATCTAAGAAAATTTTTACAAACTGATGGAAATTGATAATGCTAGCAGTTGGAAGACCCTTAAACCAATTTTTGATTTTGCCTTGCAATGATAGGGAAAACATTCTGATGCAGACATCATCATCTTCTACCTCAAACAAATCAAGAAAATCCTCAAGACTTTGGATATGCTTTTCAGCAGTGATTTTCACATTTTCTCCATCAAACCTGGGCATATTATTGATGTAATTGACAGGAAGGTCATGGAGAATAGGAGGCAAAGCTAGAGGCTTATATCTATATGGGACTTTTACTGTTATAGGAGGTAAAGAAAGGGGCTTGTAGCTAACTGGAATTTCAACAATGGCAGGAGATAAAGCACGAGGCTCATGTCTCACTGGGCTTTCTGCAAGTGTATGAGTATGTACATGATCTACAATTTGGGGCTTAGTCTCTTTAGGATCATCAATTAGCAGGTGGTCAATGCAATCTTTAGCAATGTAATTTTGATCAGGTTTAGAATAAGATAAGACATAACTACAAATAAAACCAAAGACGTCTTGAATGCAACTTGGCCTTGAGTACCCGATCTTTCTTGGCTACTTGGTCATGCTTCAGGTTCTTCCTCCAGTGGAGTCTTTGAGTTGGCACTGTCTGGAGATAATTGGAGTCGCTAAGTGAATGATCTCAACCTTCTGGTGTCTGGTCATTGTCCACCATCAGTGATCAGATCTAGAACTTGAAGTGCACTACTGGAGAAAGTTCCCTAGTATGGTCGCCATTCTGTTAGCACTCTATAACTTGACCAAGGCTATGGAGGCAGTCACAGAGGCAACATCAAAACCACTTCGAGTCAGGGATCTAGCCCTCCAAGACTCAGAGAGGGATCTCTCTATCAAATTTAGATTTGTTTAGAATAGGATATTAGGCTAGCTATGCAGAATAGGATATGTTCTTGGAGTTTTCTGGTTGAGATAGAAAAATAGGACCATTGGGCTATGGGGTCTATGTTATAAACATAAAGATCAAAGAACAAATATAAAGATTATTTTCACGAGGTAGGATAATGTGACTATTGGATTCTTTAGAAATAAAGTGATGGATAACATAAAAAGACGAGATTATCAATTAAAGTAAAGAAGCAATTAAGAATTTCTTTACTATAACATCAGAGCATGAACATTTAGATCTTTAAAATCTAGAAACAGAGTACACAAAGGTAAATTCTACAACTTTAACTCCTTTTAAATGATCAAACTAGAAAACAAGATGATAACTAAGAGAGATAAACACTCAACAAAGAAGAGAAAAACTTCGCCAACAGCTAACACACAGGAATCCTGTGAAACGTCTCTTTGTATTACTGGAAGATCTCTTGATAAAAGTTACAGTTCTTACAGCTTGCCAAGGCCTAAAGATCAACAACCATTTTACATTAAAATCACATCAATAAATAGGAGATATCCCCCATCAATTTTAGGAAGTCGGATTCAACCGCCTCGACCAAAAATAGCAACAAATCCCCAAAAATCCTGAACTGTCCGCCATGAAAGATGGGCCGAATTTATGCAAAAAAGGGATCTGCTCAGACAAATTTTTCTCTTTAATGTTGACACCTCGTAAAAATTTGAAGGAGGTTATTGTATATGAGTATGTTTCGGACAAAAACCTCTTTTTTTTTCTCCAAATTCACCTCCATCTCGGCGAAAAATCTCCGCAAAATCAGGGCTAAAACAGAAAGAACCAGAAATCCAAAAAATGAGCTTAAAGATAGATTCGATTCTCCCGGATGGTGGAACCTGTGAAAAAACTGAGAGAGGTTTTTGTTCTTCAGCCCGTTATGGAGAAAAATCTCTCTCGGGTTTCCAAACTTCGCCTTATTTTACCCGTAATCGCTTTTGGAAAATGACTGGTTGAAGACACTGCGAAAGCGGTTTTTTTGGGGAAGGGTGGTATTCCGAACCCCCCCC
>SNQJ01S0040212.1:10133-37221 GCA_010110895.2 Picea sitchensis
TTAATAATTAATCAATTGCTAACAAAACTAACTTAGTTTATTGGTCTAATTACACTAACTTTATTAACATATTTACTATTTACCAACCTTATTAATCTGTTGTTCTTTTTAGCCTAAGTTTGTTTATTCATGGATGGGTGGCAAGCGAGATGTAGTCAACTGGACAAAAGGACAAGGGAGTGAGGGCGCAACATGGATGAAGGATGTAGCAGGGTGATGGAGGATCGAGAGAAATGGATGGAGGGGAAAATGGGATCAACCGAGCCAGACTTCGTCATCACAAGAGAAATGACAAATCGTCAACTGAAAAGTCAGGTTACATATGATTATAGGACCCCAACAACATATACACACAGAACTCTTGCGAAACTTTATATATAAAACGTAAACCGACAAATACATTCGATAAATGCATGGATTCATATTGAATAACAGTGAACATATACATGCAACATATATAGGCAATACCCATAAATATAAACACAGTTATAAACCACACATAAGATAAACCCATAAAAATACACACGTAAATAATAATGCAATATGTAATTTATTACACAATTGACACTTATCTTGGTAAGAATATCACCAACTGCGTGCAGACCTTCCACAAACCTACTAGCCTTAGACCACACTTCTCATCGCTCTCAGCAGTGGGTCACCCCTGAGATGGGAATAAACTCCACCCGGGTAAATGGATTCCTAACCAGGATGACTATCTCAGACAACATGTAAGACTCTATCACAGGTGAAAACTCACACTAACATCCTACATTACCTCATTCCCCACATGTGTGTCCCACCCCAGGAAGTGTTCCCCTTCTCTACTCAACAGTCCTCTGGCTGCCCCACTTCCTTTCCAAGCTTCAGCAACAAGCCAAACAGGAAGTTTCAGAGCCCTATAGCTGCAGTTTATCACCTTTGAAAATCAATTCCCAACAATTCTTTCACCCATAGAGATTTCTCGCGGGCCTGACAACCCGCCTCTTCAATATCCCACGGGCCTAACAACCCGCTTCTTCAATCCAGCTCACAAGCTAACCAGGTACCCAAACAACTATGGTTATGGATACAGGTTTAGGTACAGTGTGAGGAAGGTATGGAGGATAACTCAATGAGTGTATGAATGATGATGGAATGATTGACTGACTTACTGAATGATGGAAGGAATGAACTAATTCCAAACAATATGTATGCATGTTCCCAACTTGACACCTATCATGTTGGGAGCTACTTTGGCCCACTTGTACTCAACCTTAGAACTTAGGATAAAATAATTATCCATACTTTATACTTAACAAATATTAATATAATATTCATTTTTGGCTTAAGATCCCTAGCTTAGCCCCTTTTCCTTAACTTTTAGCCCCCCCTTTCCCTATCTAGTGGAGTTTAGTCCCTCATACTCTTTTATCATGGTCAGTTTGCGTGCAACGATGTATTTTATATTAATGATGAGACATATACAAAAATAGGCTCATTGGCCTTTAACATCTAGGATCTTCGGCCTAATCATCACAAAAATGGCTCACCAGCTTATAAAACACAGCATATACACAAAGGTTCCCTAGCCTCAAAATCGTGCACACTTAAGTTGTTGCGCGTGGTATCCTAGAATGTGCACACTTCATCATTTTACTATGCAGTACATGCATGCACTATACCATGGAAGGTGCATACAAAAATTATGTCAAACAACTCACTAGCTTACGTACATTTGTATTTACATTTACAATTGGGTTTGGCCTAGGGATATTACAAATACAAAAATCATAGAGAATATAGCATTAACTTGCACATTGTCCTAGGAAATTTGGCTTTCTAGAAATTATATGACTTTTCAAGGTAAATATATTTGAAGGCTTCCCCCTCTAGTCCAACATCCATCTTGTGGCATAAAGTAGGGATTTTTTTTATCCTCTAGAGGATGACTTAGAATAGTTCCCTAGTCAAAAACATCTTGAGGAACAACTTGGTTAGTTAGGGGTTAATTAAGGATCCACTAGGGGTAACCGGGGATTAATTAGATCCCATTGAGGTTTGTTTCCAAATAATATATGAAAATGGTGGTATTTTGGATCCAATCAAGGTGAAAACTAGGAGAGTGATTTAACAACCTAATATTGACTTCTATGGGGCCTAGGGATTCTTCGATGGAGCTATTCAAAGGCCCTGTTACACCTCCCATCCTAGGGGTAACTAAGGATATGATATATTGAGGCCCACAGGTAGTAGACATGGAGTTTCAAGAGCCACATGGATAACATAACCCACATATCCATTCTTCTACACCATGATTCACCATCATCATCGGTAGTAAATAAGTGTCCACTACGCCGGTTTGGCTCCCATAATCCAACAAGTCTTACTTCATGAGGTAACAAGTCCAGTCTCATGGTAAGTGCCACTTTAATATTTGAATAATTTAAGCATGTTGCAAAGAGTCCTTTCTTTAGTATGGAACATTTGCTTGGAAATTATATATTTTTCCTAATTTCACCTTGGTGGTTGGCATGGCATCCTAGAAAGACGGTCACCCTCTATTATGATATTTTCAACCCTATGACCTTGGGTCTAAGTTACAATAGATCACAACCATATCTAAAATATTTAACCTACCCTCCAGCATACAAATCAATAAAGAAATGATTACTTGGAAGAGAGAGGGAAAGATCGTGTACCTTATGTCCAAACGTTTGATGAAGATCCTCTCTCTTGACCTTTGACTTGCACCAGAATTTTGCCTCTACCATCCTACAAAAGAAACCACGTAAATACTGCAGCAAATTAGTTATCAAATCAAATTATAAAATGAAATATGTAAAACTAGAAATGTAAAGCAAAATCACCACATACAAACTAGTTAAACACAATTGCACATAAATTGGAGGGAAACAAAGATCTTTTATTAATCATCATGAATAGGTGAGTTACAAATTGATTATGACTAATGGCACTGCCTTGATACCAACCACCTAAGCTCCTCCATTGAACCCCTTCAAGCATCAACTCAGCAATGGATTACTTCCTCACATGACCAATAAGGGATAGGAATACACCCAACGATCATATAGGAGAGAGGAAGAGATAATAGAAAATAAATTTCCAAATCAAGGGATACTACTCAAAGATTAAAGGAATAGGGAATCTTGCAAATGGACAACATATTCTTGCACCAAGGTTTCCTCTCCTCGTCTACACCCCCATAGGTGCTTATATACCATTCTAAATAGGTTGAGATGGTTACATTATATTGTGTACGGGAAATTGGGGGTTTAGGATCAGGTAAACCTGTAAACCCCACCCAAAAGTATGGAATATGTTTATTTTTCTAAAAAATAAAGGTGTATAGAATTTTCACACTAAAAAATAGTGTATGTACGTGATTTTCACATGGATGAATAGTGTACATCAAAAAAGGTAGAGTTTTTTAGATGATTTTGATGAAGGAGATTGGGATTTAGATTTGTGAACTAAGGAATGGACTAGGCCATCTCACAAATGCAATCTGGGGTGGAAATTTGTGCTATAACACCCTAGGTAAAAGGGTTGTTATTAGGGATTTTTCTGGAAGGGTCATCGTGCCATACCCCTCATACTTACCAATCTATAAACTTCTTCCCGTCTGTTTCCTCACCTTTTGGGTTTTCGGGTTCATTGACCTCAAGAAGGGTTTGTACCTCATTTCATGGGAATAAGGGGTTGAATTCTTAGAGGTGTTGTAGCTGAAATCATACATAATTTCTCTCCCTAAATTCCTGAGAGCCATGAAACTCTTCTCTAAATAAATAAAGGAATTTTAAGTAAAAAATGACAAAGGTGTCCCACTTGAAGGAGGAGTGCATTGTGGTGTTCTTTTATTTTCAGTGCACATAGAAACCAATGTGTTCCAACTTCAAGTGGCATTGTGGTTCTCTCTTATTTCCATTGCACATAGAACTCAATGTTTGGAATTAACAAAAGGGAAAATAAAGGGTTTGGAAAAAGGGTGCATTGAAAACAGAGGGAACTCAAAGGTGTAGCTCACCCTCCACAAAGGCACCCATAAATGAGACAATATGAATCCTTGATATGTAAAGAACCCCATGCCCAAGATTATTTCCCCATTCCACCTAAAACGCATTACATTGTCTAGATAGGGTCTTCTTGGGAAACATTCCTTGACTTGGGGATTGCCCTACCCAATAGGGAATCATGACACCCCTCCCATACCTAAATTTGGCAAAGTTTATAAGGTATTTGAGGATTTGTTTAATTTGAAAAGGGAGGATTTGATGCACTTGTTTGGATGGTTCTTTTATTAAATGTGTCTTACTTGGCATGATTCATATGACATGTGGACAGTTGGAGGAAGTACTCGTTTTTCTTTGCAGGACCTTTCCTAGTGGAGGATGATGGACGGCACACAATATCACCTTCTACACTTGGACATGGCCTTTGGAGGCCTATGATGTCACTCTTTAGCCCTTGATGTCACCTTGGAGGCTAGGGTTTGATGGATGATGTGGTTTTGAAGGTGGTTTGATAGGAGGATACACATGGCATGGTACTTTTTCACATGAGAGAATGAAATATGGCCTTTGGAGGCCCAATGTTCTCTTCTTTTAGGATTGGTGTCTCAATTTTCAGCCCTGTGTCACCCTTCTAGAGAATGACGTCACCCTTTTTAGGGTTTTGCTTTATGTGTTTTTAATTTTTTCATATTGTAAAGGAAAAACAAGGGGGTCGACCCTCTTCTAATTTATTGTTGACAATTTTAGGTGGACAAATTGGTTAAGGCCTCATATAAATAGAGGACCTTATAATTTCATTTTATCATCATTCGTTCCTCGCCATTTCTGAGAACAAGTCTGAAATTTTTTCCCTCCTCGGGTGTTACGGAAATATTCCCCTATGGACAGGTGAACTTACCCTTGTATTACAGACCCCTAATACCAAGAAAAAAAAACAAAAGTGGACACTAACATCCCTTTGAATTTAGTTTAACCAATCAGAAAGAGAGAGAGGGAGAAAAGGTGTGATCCACCTAGTTTCGAAGTTTGTCCTCGCTACTTCCAATCCGAGCTTGATCTCCAAAATCCTTAGTGAAACTTGATACCTGCAATGCAATAGACAACAAAGAGAAACAAAGAAATCCTACTCTACAATATTATATCAAACAAATTCATCTACAAATATTGAAGGAACAGTAGACAAGCAAATGCAAGAATACACAAGATTGAAGGAAATAGGCCAAGTATATTACATGAGAACTTAAAAGGAAACTTACAAACATGGATGGTGTTGTAGAAACCTCCCCAAGTCCTCCTTGCACAAACTTTGCATGAATCCCAAGATCATAAATTTGATATCTCTATCTGTCTCCAGAATCAAAGGTTTGATACCTCTAATATTCCTGCTCTTCTCCATGGAAAACCCTCATTATATGGGATTTGGAGGCTTAACCACCATGGAGAATATCACTCACTAGATCCACTGAAATTGGATATCCAATATTTTTAGGGAGAAAATATCTCTCAAGGATTTTAGGGAGAAAATATCTCTCAAGGATTTTAAGGAGGAAATATCCCTCAAGATCCACCAAATTAGGATTTTGGTTTGAGAAAATATCTCAACCATCCATGAGATTCTCAAACTCTCCTTGAGATTAGGAAAGTAAATGTGAGGTGGATTCTCACACTAAATTTATTTCTTTTTTATGAATTTTAATAAATAATTCATGTGCACATAGTATTTTGACCTTCGTATGATATATTTTTTCTTCTCATTGACTAGGGATTGTGAAAATTGTTTTTTCATAGTGTTAAGGTGTATGCAACACTTAGAAAGGTGCATATGAAAATTTTACAACACTTGTGACACTTAGTGAGATGTACTTAAGTGTGGAATTTTTATCTGTAACATATTTCCCCCTAAAGTGTGAGGTCATAAGAGAAACCGATGGCCAAAACACTTTCCAATTCTTCAATGTAAGGGTGTGGAGTTGGAGAAACTAGAAGAAGCTGCAAAAAACCATCAAACAATATTAATATATGTTCCATTTCCAAGGAAAGCATACCTATGCTTGGAATACGAGATGACTCAAAGCACGGTCGTCAACCAATACACTATGGATCCATGAAAAATACTAACTAAGGATATGGCTGCTAGAGAGAGAATGTGGATCCATACCTCCATAACATCACCTGATCGTAGCCACAAAAAATACACAGTGGAGCTATGAGATGATAAAACATAGTCGCAAACCAATACAATGTGGATCTATGTGACAATATATATATCAGCATGCTCAAATGATCTCCTTTGCAGTCTAGGAAAAGAAAATAACAAAGTGAACTCTCAACTTAGGGTCTTCGTCCCAATCCTGATGTGGTACGAATCTATCCATGTGAATAAATGATTTGATGTCGAACATGGTAGAAACCACTTGATTACCGATCATTGAGGTAAACCATTAACAATTGCAAGGGAAATCACCAACGATGTCGATGAATCTCAAGGTACCCTAGTACATTCCATTGAATGTGAATAAATGAGATGAGGTAAAAAATTATTGGAATCCTCCGATCAGATGTCAATGATGTAAACCTATTGTCGGAAGCGAGGAGGGTTTCCATTGAGGCATGCAAGTCCCAAGGTACTAACTAATTTCTAAGTCTAATTCTCAGATGATGTGTTGAAGTCGAAAGGAAAAGACTCGTCGAAGGAGGGCCTTGATGTATTCCCCCATCATTGACACAAAACTAACATAGGAAAGTGATGTAAGATGGTGAATCAAATGAGTATGGACTGACACGGGAAATGGAAAATGGAAATACTGTAGATGGATGGTTTGAAGTGAAACTTCCCTTGAACATGATGAGGCATGACACCTGACTTGGTAGCATTGACTCGATGAGTACCAAGAATGTAATGTAACGTAAATAAGAGCACTATTCAACTGGACGAAAAAAGTATGTCAACACATGGAATTGGTATGACTTGGAGACAAGCGGATTACCCAATTGTAAGATGAGACACAAATAGGTGTCATGTTCAAGGGTGAAAATAGCTTCTATAAAGGATTCCCAAAAGACTTCCTTCAATTTTTCCCCCACCCAGATAGATGAGTACCTATTTTTCATTTAATGAGCTCAAGGAGGGTAACACATGCTCAATATAACTCACCTTCGGTAAGTTACTCTTCCTTTATTTAACAAACTGGAAGAAGTAAGGGTTGTTTTCCATATGGGTCCTTCAATGTGTAGTTTAGTGATTCCAGAGAAGGAAAACATGGTAGTTTTTCATGTTTAGAGAGTCTGAAAAGAACTTAAAGGCAACTCCATGGATGAATTTTTCATAAATTTAGTCTCTCAAAACCGAAAAAATTGTAAAACAATAGAGGGGAGAAATCTTCTAATCATGCTTGATTAGAGCGTTCATTTTTCATTATTAGTCTTGCAGGGCCAAAAAAGAGATAAAATATCACTCGAAAGAATCCCTTTCAAACCTTTTAATGAGTGTGAAAGGAAGAAAGATCACTCGGAAATCTTTTCATGTTTAGAGAGTCTGAAAAGAGATTAAAGGAGACTCCGGGAGATTCCTTTTTTGTATAACCTTTACGAGTCTGAAAAAGTGATAAAAGTATACTCGATCACATTCTCATTTATTTACGAGCACGAGAAAGAACAAAGACTAAGCTCAGTAAATTATTAGAATGTATTTGCGAGCACGAGAAAGAACAAATACTAAGCTTGTTCTAGAAAAAGACTACTACATTATGATGGGAATGACCTTCAAAGGAGGATCTAGCAGCGTGTCTCTCTAGAGGTAGTTTTCCCATGAATTCTTTGGCATAATTTGGTGGTTTTTCTCTAGCATGATGTCCATAGGCTGGAGACCTACCCCCCAAGCGTCATTTCCTCTGACAGCTCTTCTTCTTTCCTCATTTAGCTTTATGGTTACTAATGGAAACATTTTCACTAGGCAGAGGAAAATAAGGTTCAAGTACTCGATCCAGAGTGAGAATTGATTGTAATGGAGGGGAGTCTGTTTCATTTTTTAACAAGCTTGACAGAGACAATGAATGATTCTCGTCGAGACCAGGTACTACCAAAGGATGAGATGAATCGAAGGATTGTCATACCTGAGTTGAAATCATGTTTAAGGTGGCAACCTGGGAGATGGGAGGAGTAGGTAGAGGAAAACCCCCCATGATAGAGGAATCCTTGAGAAGACCTACACCTACACTCTCAAAATCATTTTGTCCTAGAAAAGGGACATTATTTTTTGTGACATTGTTGAGATCTAGATTTGTATACTCAAGTTAGTCAATGGTGATAATATTTCCTTGATGGGGAAATCATAAGATACAAAACATTGAAGATGTGATAGAATTCATTACATAGAACCAACTACGACCAAGTAACAAATTATAATCTAGGGGCACGTTGACTACTTTGATATCAACCAAAATATTCTTACCCTTCAAAGTCACAATGAAATATTGCAAGAGTCTGTGAGGTTGGAAACCATGTCCATCAAATTATTTCAATGTGGTAGGGGACGGGGTAAGTGTAGGAGAACCAAGGGCTCTCCAACAAGTAAAATACATGACACAAGTCAAGGATCCCTCATCCAAAACAGTACGATGGATTTTATTTTCACCAACCAAAACTTGAATTTGGAATTATAAATGGTGGGAGACTTTCTCTTTAAAATAATCCAGAATAAATGTAATTAGGTTCGACTCCTCAGGATCCAGGGCTCCAATGACTGACAACAGGGTTCTACATTGACTTGGATAGTGTTGTATAAATTCGAGGGTTGACATAGCTCAAGGCACTTGTGCCAAATAATTAACTATGTTGTAGTTTTGGGCAACGCAGGCATTAGAATTAAAAGTTGATTTTTGAATTACGCTCTTGGGCGGGTGCAATGATGCATTAGAAATCGTCTTCTCAATATGAATAGGATTTGAATATGGAGGAGGAGTAGAGTTAGAAGGCCGGTAGACATGCTTACCTTTAGTCTTATCACCTAGAGGAGTGTCATAGGTATTTTCACAAGTTGTGACATTAAGCACATTAAACATGTGAACCTCATAGGCGCTTATGGAAGCATCCCCATGGTGAGAATGACCTAGGTCTCCTCCTTGTGGAGGGATAGGGTTTTGTGAAACCATATTTTGTTGTTGAACTTGTTGGGAGGTACCCTTCAGATATTTATCAACAGCCTCACAATGAGGGTAGTATTTCATGTAGTGGTCTTCCTCAGAAATCATACAAGGAGATTTAGGTTTCCTTGTCAATTGAGTATCAACAGATTTAGGATTATCCTGCTCATTATAAGGTTTCTTGGATTTTCCCTTGTTTTTATTATTACCTAATGGTTGATGAAATGAAGTGGATTGGACCACATTCACCTCGGAGTTTTGAGCAGGAGAGGAAATAGTTGTGGTGTTAGGAACAGAACTAGTTTCTGGAGCAGGTCTTGACAGATCATTCGATGGACAAGGAGCATTAGGGATCAGATCATAAATTTTGTCGGACTAGAAGTACACCAAGTCCAAATACTGCACATGGTCGATACCCTACTCCTCAGTAACTATGTTTCCCATAGCAACATCGCAGGATATGGGAGGAAATAGCGACTTTGTAAACCAATCTGTGAGGATTTGGTCCAAAATTGGAGCTTTAATCAAACGTCTCCGTCGTCTCCACTCATGAAAGTTATCAAAGATCTGGGTGGAAGAGGATTGATGAAGAGAGGTCAAAAGTTATGTATCGATCTGGTACCATATAGGAAATTGGAAATGTGTCAGGAAGGCCTTGGAAAGAGAGTTAAAGTCTAGAAAAGAGTTACACGACAATTCAATGTACCATTTTGTTGCCGCACCCGTAAGTGTTCTCTGAAAAATTCTAAGATGAATGGAATCGTCCATCAAATATTTGGAACAAAACCATAAGTGGAAATTCATAACATGATTTTTAGGATCATCCCCATGCTTTTCGTCAAATTTCAGAATGTTGGACGGTAATTTGGTAGGAATGGTGGGCCAAAACAGGTCCTAAAGGACGGGATCACTTTTTAAACGCGACAGATATGGAAGATATAATGTAGCCAATAATGGTAGTTTTCGGTTAGGTTGTTGATACTGGTGATAACCATATTACATAGGAACACCAGTAGGACCGTATCCAAGCTATGGCGAGGTGACAAAACTATATGGTCCTCCCATATAAGGTGGCTGTGTGGGTTTTCCACCTTTGTAAGGTGGTTATCTTGCTTGTCCACTCATGTATTGTGATTGAATAGATGGACCTCCTACATATTGTAGTTGAACTTTTGTTCCCCCTATGTATGGTGGTGGACGGGACTATTGCATTTGAATCATGGGGTTTATGGATTGATAGGGCATATTTCCTTGTGAAGGAATGTTCATTGGATTGGGTTGATTCCACAAAGGATTCACAACTCCTAGATATGGATTTCTAGGATACAGACCAGTGTTAATAGGGATAGAAGGAATTACAAGATTGTTTTTCCCCCATTCTTGTTGATTTTTCAACCATGTAGGTTTTCCCCCACTAAAATTTTTCCCTGCAACTGAAGGTTTTCCCCCACTAAAAAGTTTCCCTTCAACTGAAGGTTTTCCCACAACTGAAGGTTGGCCTCCCATTGAAGATTGACCTACAATGTATGGATTACTAATTTGTGATGTGTGAGATGGAGGTTGAGTATCTTTTGTAACCGTGGTTGTGTGAACAACTTCATTGCTGGTCATTTGACCTGTGGGATGACCAATTAAATCACTTGGCGTGTGCATGTATGGAAAAAACGAAGCAGGAATATTACCTAACTCATGTGCAAGAGGAGATGAATGCATAAGTGGTTGAGTCAAGTTCACCTGGTTCACTGATGTTTCCAGAAAAGAATAAGCACCAAGAGTATCAACTATGGGATTTGTGGAAAAAGATGAATTCCCAAGTCCTTCAGGAAAATAAAAAATCAGTGAGTTCATGCCAAAAGATTGTGTAATGGTGGAACGAGGTGATAAATGATAAGAATAATAATAATATTCGTATCTCATGGATGGTGGATCAAAGAGTGGTTTGTCAAGTGGATCGGTAAACGAAGGATTCACAAAATATTCCAATCTTTCTACAAAGGTTGGGACTGGTTCTTCAATGTGATGGCCACTTCTAGGAGTGACACTCCCAGTTTTAGAAGTGTGATCTACGATCACTGCTTTGTAAGAAAAATTACTTTGTGGTTCCTGAGTGTCAGGTTCAATACCTTGTATGCTATGAAAAATATGATCCTAAGGCTGACTATGAAATACAAAGAAACACACTCCTATGAAAACTAAAATCAATCAACCAAGCAACAACACATTTAAGGATCTTTCGAAGAAGGGATATCAAGTCGCCAATGAAGAAGTGAGAATCAGTTACCCCGACCTCCACATAACATCCCTTCTCAGTGCAAGCAACCCTCGCTTTCGTGGGATCACCCTCCAAGGTTACTGAGAGTGTGATATGATGTCTACCCCAGGTACCATGGGAATTCTCCCACAGACACCTTTGTAGGTACCTAGGAAAGGTCACTAAGGTTACCAACTCATAGTCAGCCTCTGGGAGTGTACATTTGACAGTCAAAACTAAACATATGGGCAAGATATCAAAGTCTGAAGCTCTTCAAGAGAACCGAAGACAAGTGGACCGGTAGGACTCTAGAGGACCCCGAATGGATTTGAAGTTCATGAAGCATCGAGACCAAATGAAACCAGTGGTTTCTCAAGAACAACCCCCAATATATGATCTGTCCACTACGATTGGTTAATATTTGGAGGGGTAATATCCATTTCTCTCTCGCACATGACCTTGTGTTTATCCCCTGTGTGAGAGGGGGTTCTCAGTTATGCTTATCATGGATGATTTTGTCAAAATTTCAATACAAATTATGTATTGCCTAGATTCTCCTGATCTAACAATTATATGTCATTGTTAAATATAGAATCACTTCTACAAATATTATTACGGAATTTAAAAACACGATCGCCAATTGCAATCTCAAGCAGAAATATCAATCACACATAACACAGATGTTTTTACCGGGAAATCATAAATATAAAAACCTCACTATCATATATTATGTTTATATCATGGATCATGAAACAATCTCATACAAAAATCTAATCCAAGAGCTCTCAGTACAATAACATTTGTCTCACACTGTCATACAAAATTTGACAAATTCATGTGCCAATTTACTGCTCCCAGACAGCCTGCCTCCTCTGCGCAATCCCTGCTAATGGAAAACCTGCAAATGAATTTGAATTCCTCTTGCCTAGGATACACATTCCTCATGGTCACATCCACTGTGTGTGTGATTGCATGAGTGCACTTCACTGAAATCACAACTGATAGCCAAACTATCCCTTTCACATGTTATCTCAACTGGGTGTCCACTGGATCTTACATGCATGTAGTTAATAGTGGTAAATCTTCAGTTGCATGTGAGATCACTGATTGTGAATTAATTAATAATTAATTCACTAATCTCTCACTAGTGTAAGTTCAGTTACAACTAGTACAACTGAGCTTAACTCACTTAACTGAGTTAAACTACTTCATAACTCACATAACTACACATCCAACTCTATTACAACTTCGAATCACTCAGTTACAACTAATTTGACTTGGATGTCCCACCAGTCAACCTTTGAACTCAAATTTCCTATAGCTAACTGATTTTCCATTTCAGTTAACTATTTTCAAGTAATTATGAGATAATAGATTACTATTTATTGTCAAATTTATTTAAGAGAAAAATAAATTAGACACACATTTCTTGTTGACTTTTCAACAGATTTTAAGGTTGAAATTTTATTTTTAAAAGTAGAAACCTTGGAAAATATTACTAATCCTTCATATGCCAACTATAAATGTTTGGGGATACTTCTGTAAAAATATTCAAATTTCTAAGGATTTTATATAGTTTGTATAATATTTTGGCGATTTTTAAGGTAAAATAATTGTATCCTATAGAATTTGGGCGAATCATTTTTAGAATGGAATTTTGTTTTTTGGAAAAAACCATGGAAAATTATCCCATGAGTGAAATTTAGCCCTAAAATCATCATTGATGCTTATATGAAAGTTATATTTATACGCTCTTTGGTGTTCTATAGTCTCTTTAGTAATTTTGGACAATTTACTCACTTCACCTCGTCCAAATACCCTAATCCTAAGTTGTTGTTGGTGTGCTAAAAACAAAACAATATTCGATTTGATTTTATCAACATGTGGTTCGTTCTAATGGATTTTAACTCAAAGGGTTCATGGATATGAAACTGATGATGTGTAAGAGACTCTACTCCAATATAATGCAAAAGAATGATATGTAGTTCTTTCTTTCGATGAATCCTGCGTATGGGAAGGAGAAGAATTTTGTTCTTCTTAACACAAGAAAGCACTCAAAACAATGCAACTTTCAATTTATGGGATCAATATGATGACAAAATACCAATCAAATGTTTCCAAAAACCGAAATACACATAAAAAACTAGCTCTTTTTCCAAAACATAAACCAAAACAAACTTCCTAATGAATGAAACAATTATTTGTTTGATTAACTATGCAAGGAGATATGCAAACTTTTCATTTCTTAACTTTTAGATGAAAGAGATCTAAGTTTAAAACAAAGAACTATGAGGCAAAAATCAATCAAACAAAGAACACTCAAAGTTATGAGAACTGAAAGAAAAGAAGTAGGGAATAACATATTCAATCAAGAACTCAATGATGCAAAAGAGAAAGAAAACAAACACTTGTGAAAATCAGCAAATGATGAGCAGCAAGAAACATCAATCAAGCTAGGTTGTCATAAGAGTTCTAATCATCCGAAAAGTGAGATGTTTCAAATGAACACAATAAGGCTCAATACCAAGCAACCTTTGCAAACCTTAGTTGATGAACAATCATAAACAGTCAACCAATCTGAAATCTTTACAAGACAAAGATCAGATATACTCAAAACGCAAAAAGAACCAAGGGATCTTGTTAACCCAAGGGGACCACAACTAAGAGAAAAATTGCAAACTCAAAGGATAAACAAAAATGAATTATAAATGGCCAACTCTTAGCAAAACAAATTCAAGAGTATTAAAAGGTCTTTGAGAAAAAAATCTCCTCGGGATTAGACTGATAAAAAGTGAGCAGAAAGGAGTAGAATAAACCAAAAAAGGAGATCAACACTCATGTTTTCAAAGGGACAGAGTGCTAAAATGCTCCGATATACACTATAGAGGAGCATTGATAATATATCAGCGCTCTGGTATACACAGTAGAAGAGTGCTACCCTTCCCAAAAACTCATAAATAAGGCTCAAAACTTAGAAAATTTTGCCAAAAACTCTGTGAAATATTCAATGAAGAAGAGAGAAAGGGAATTAGATAAGAAACAAACAACAAATATGATCTAAAGGTGGGGAAAATCTCATATGATCCAAGGAAATATGAGTCAATGTACTTCCCGAGTGGAGTCGGCAATTTTTGTTACGTAAATATTCCCCTGCGGATAGGTGAAATTTCCCTTGTATTATAGACCCCTAATACCAAGACAGAAAAACACAAGTGGACATTAACATCCCTTTTAATTTAGTTTAACTAATCAAAAAGAGAGAGAGGGAGAAGAGGTGTGATGCACCTAGTTTCAAAGTTTGTCCTTGTTGCTTCCAATCCGAGTTTGATCTCCAAACTCCTTAGTGCAATTTGATATCTGCAATGCAGTAGACATCAAAGAGAAACAAAGAAATCCTACTCTACAATATTAGATCAAACAAATTCATCTACAAAGATTGAAGGAACAGTAGACAAGAACATGCAAGAATACACAAGCTTGAAGGAAATAGGCCAAGTATATTAGATGATAACTTAAAAGGAAACTTACAAACATGGATGGTGTTGCAGTAGCCTCACCAATTCCTCCTCATCCAACCCTTGCATGAATCCTAAGATCATAAATTTGATATCTCTATCTATCTCCAGAATCAAAGGTTTGATACCTCTAATATTCCTCCTCTTCTCCATCGAAATCCCTCATTATATAGGATTTGGAGGCTTAACCACCATGGAGAATATCACTCACTAGATATACTATAATGGGATCTCCAAGACTTTTATGGAGAAAATATCTCTCAAGGATTTTAGGGAGAAAATATCTCTCAAGTATTTTAAGGAGGAAATATCTCTCAAGATCCAACAAATTAGGATTTTGGTTTGAGAAAACATCTCAACCATCAATGAGATTCTCAACCTCTCCTTGAGATTAGAAAACTAAATGTGAGGTGGATTCTCACACTAAATTAATTTCCTTTTTATGAATATTAATAAATAATTCATGTGAACATAGTATTTTGACCTTTGTGTGATATATTTTCCCTTATCATTGACTAGGGATTGTGACAAATGGTATTTCATGGTGTCAAGGTGTATGCAACACTTAGAAAGGTGTATATGACACTTTTATGACACTTGCGACACTTAGGGAGAGGTACTTAAGTGTGGAATTTTGATGTGTAACATAGGGCTATCTAGCTCTTCTACTTAATGTGTTATGCTCGTAGGATCATTTTGTGGATGCTTTTGTTGATTTTGAATTTCTGCAATTAGGATTTTTTCTCTTGGTTTCTTGGATAAAGTGAGTGAAATTTATGCTATTTCTATTTATGTTGTTATGTTACACGGTTAATATTTCTTATTTATGCTAGATTTCTTTCTTAGTAAAACCCTAAGAGATGAGTGTAAGTGTTTTCTCCTCTCACAAGGTTATTCTTGTTCAAAATTGGTGGAATATTCTTACTAGGGTTATCATCCTAAATCCCTAAAGTTATATCACTTTAGGAATTTATCCCTAGACACTTGATTTATTGGCCTAGTTGAAGTATTAAGAATGGAGAAAAGGTTCCTAGAGCTCAAAATTGCTTGCACTCTAGCAATCCTTCTACTTAAGTTTTAAACCCTAAGACCCTAATGTGCTATCACCTTAGAGTTTAAACCCTACCTCTTGGTCTTTTCTAGATTAATCTTCAAGAATTATTGTATTTTTGTTGTAAAGACTCCATAGCCCTCAAAGGCACTGATTTTATATCTCTCTTATGGTGAAATTGATTAATAAACATTCTCTTTCATTTCTCTCAAGATTTCCACTAATTTTGCTAACACTAACACTCACTAACTTGCTAGTAAACATGTTTTTGTTGCAAAAGTTTGCTACAACCATATGAATACACTCTTATTTGTTGCATACATTCTTGAAAAGGTGGCCTAACATGTTCATAAATTTCATATAACAATTGGATATTACTCTAGTGGATGTGTGCTAAGTTTACATTGTCAATTGTTGCATTGTTGATTGATAATTAGTGTTCTTGTTATAATTTTCTTACTACTATTGTACTATTGTTCATTGCTGCAAATTCATAACAACCATAGAAATTTCATTGTCTAGTGTCTTGAAGGAGTACTTATTGCATGCTTGGACTTGGAAATAATCATATATTTTCTATAAAGTGTTCTTGGTATGGGCAGGTACTCAAACAGAATCATACTCCTTCTATTTCCTTAACCTAGAATTTTATTAGGTGATCAAGAGAGGGGGCGATAGGCTTGGATACTTTACTTGCTACTCTGATCCCTTGAGTTCACCGGGGAGTCCTCCCCTATGGTGGACCTCCTCCATCACTAAAACGAGATAATTTCTTATGAAGGTGACTATGGTAGGAATTTTCGTAGTTACACAGATTTGGGGGACTTGTGTTGGGCTTTGCATAATTACAAATCATGCGATAATAGACCCTCAAGTGCACGTGTCTTGGAAGGTATCCTATTTTTGTATAAAGATCATTCCATTTCCTTTAAAGAAACATTGGGTCAAGGAACTAACAACAAATTAGAGTTGTGTGATTTGTGGATCTTGCTAAAATTAGCATCAAACTAGGGAGTAGCAAGCATTTAGGTTTTTGGTGATAGTAAACTTGTCGTTAACTGGGAAAATTGGAACATAAACCTAGAAAATTTATCGTTACTTATAGTCATGGAGAAGATCAATGAAAACATTTATTTTGAAAGTGTGTCATTCAATCATGTCTACAAAGAACTTAATGAATCTATCAATAAATTATCAAAGAAAATATTACTTCTTCAGGAAGGTTCATTGGTTGCAATTGAAATAAATGAAAGACGATCTCCCCCATTTTTTGAAAGACCTGTAGCTCCAAGGACATAATCCATAATATTGAATCAAATATCTTGATGTTTTTTTTAAATCAATTATTCTAGTTTGTTTAAAATGGCTATAAAGTAAACTTTTGTTGGAAGATTGTATATCGACATTTATCACTACATTTTGAAAAGGCCATATAATGTATCTCTCTTTTATTTTAAACAACATATTGAGCTAATTCTCTAGATTCTTGTAATTACACAAATAGATATATATTTTGATTTCGTCCAGAATTATTAAATATATTGCTTTTTATTATGGAATAAATATCCCCAAGAAAACCCACCAAGTATTCCCCCTCATTCTAAGGATGGTACCCAGGGTGAATTGGATTTGTCAGAAGCTCAAGGCTTTGTCAACATAAGGCTCAAATCCATTACAACAATATACGTGTTAAGAGTATGTCACTTGGGGGAATTGAACCTATTCGGGGAGTATAACAATTGATGTATGTACACACACACACACACACACACACACACACACACACACACACACACAAAGATATTTTGATTTTATCTAGAAATATTGAATATATTTGAAATTGTCGTCTCGTGACTGTGAATTGGTGTTGGAGCACATTCTGATTTGCTAGGAGTAGTAGCAATAGGTGTACATCTTGCTTGAACCCACATATTCATATAAATTCTAAAACGATTGAGTTTCTTACAATTCCAACCACTCTCATAATCCCTATTTTTTATGGTACTCAACTTTGGGCATCCTCTAATACTCTCTTTGACAATAATCTAGCCAGTTGCACTAGATAATGTATCTAATGTGAAAACAAGAAAAACATTTCATCGAGATACTTATATGTTGTGGCTTGTATGAAATGTTTGGTAGTAAAGAAAGTTCAATCCAATATTTATTAGGGTTTCCTTGCTCATGGATTTTTAAGAGAAAAAAATACACAAAGGAATGGTGGAAAACCCTAATCCTATAAAGAAGGATCAAAACTAAAACTAGAAGCCTAGAAATAAAATACTAGGTCCATGCTTTGTTGTGGTTGGGTAACTTGGAAGATAGACATAGATGGTGTAGTCATGTAAGAAAGGCCAAAAAGTTCTAAAGAATATCCCCTACACTAGGTTAGCTCCTATAATAATATCAATCTCTCAATTTTTTTTCATCCCTATCAATTTGTTGAAAAAAAAAAACAAATCTCATCACAAGCTATGAGAAAAAAAATTTGTTGATTCCCCCACAAGAAGATTGAGTAGAAAGATTTTATAATATAATTAGTCTATCCAAACAATATCTTACACCATGTAATCCCCTTTATCTTTATCCCTTTTTGGTAGCAAGATTTTGGATAACTAACAAGGGATCAAGATTTTTGGATAGAAAGATGATATAACCAATGGTAGTCTATAAACAATCAACAACAAAATTGAGGTTGGGATTGGTAGTCTAAAAACCTATCATTGCAACTAGACCTTACAATGAGTAGGAAATATATCATAACCAATGTCACCATTATATGGATCTTCATTGATTAAAAATATATGATATTTAATCATTGTCACTATATGAATGATATTGCCCCAAGGGTGTAGAATAGTCGGTGATGGAGTGTACTGTTAAGGCACTCTGTTGTGAAGTCACTAGTTTGAAACCATCGACTTACCTTGTGTGTCACGTGAGGGGCCACGTTGGCATGCCTAGAGGTTATAGTGGTAGCAGTTGGATAACACGACCCACGACCCCATGTCACACAAGTACATTCCTGACTAGTTGTTGATTCCACCAATAAACAAAAAAAAGTATATGAATGATATTATATGTGATAGATAGCCTTATAGGATAAGAGGATGTCATAAAGAAATGTGAGAATTTGAAGAGTCGAAGACACAAATTGTTTTTAGGGTTCCTATAGGTATTTTCCTAAGTATTAAACTCTATTATACCTATACAATATATAATGTCATGGAGTAAAATGACTTTGAGTTAGTATATTATGGGGATGGTGACATATAGAGTCCCATTTCAGTCTTTGGAATCCACAAGGAGGTCCTCAATATTTAACAAAGTTAAAATTCAATAAATAAAGATAAGGTTTCATTTGAAAGGGTTCAAAGTGGTTTAATGTTGGAATCAATTGGATCTAATGTGATCATTTAGAAGGTCTATGATAGTTTGCAACATGTAAAGGTCATTGAAGAATGGAAAAAGGATTATAATCTTGGGATAAATTAGGGAAATAAATTAGTGTTTGATATTCGATATGAGTTAAGGATTCATCCTTTATCTTATCCTACATCGAACCTGGTAGTTTTAGGACCTACTTTAGGAGGATCTTCATTTTACCTAAAGTTCAAGGAGTCAAATGCTAGGGTTAGGAAAATTTAGGATTTTTGAATCAATTTTGGCAAGAGAAACCTTTAAATTGTAGATGTAGGAAGTATAGAATTTGATCCATTGCTCCTATCCATTTTTTTATTTGTTGGTTTGTGGTTGGATTTGTTTTATTGTAAGAATTGGTAAGGATGCAAAAATTCTCCTTGGGAAAGACTACATATGGGGCACATCTAGTCTTAGCAAGGAGACTAGGATTTGATCCTAGACAGAGTCCATATTATATGCAACAAATATGGGTGATGATATTCGGATTTCCTATGGAACTATGGCATAGAAATATTATGGAAGGTATAGGAAATTATCTAGGGTGTTTCATCGCATCGAAGGATCATTTTTAGTACAAGGACTATTGTAGGGTTTTCAAGTTATTGGTGGAAATGGACCTGTTATCGCACAATTTGTACTTGCCCAAAATCCCAAGGCAAGTGGATACAAAGTTGGTGTAACTGGGAATAACCTATCACTGTCATCTTAATAGGAAATCCCTTTCTATTTAGGAGTATGCTGCAATACCCCAAGGGAGATGTCCCTAGTGACCTGAGGGTTTGAGAAGGATAAGGAAAATGACACAAGGAAATCCTTCCCCTCTCACATATCACTCAAGTTTAAAAGGTTCTTTAAGTCTTATTGAGGATGAAGCAAATAAATAATGTTGTGTACCTGCCCAGAACAAGACAACAAGGAAAAAAGGGGCACTTTCCAAGTACCAAAATGATGTTAGTGCTTCATAAGACAATGAAGTCTTAAGAAATGTACTAGCTGATATGAAATTGCAAAAGTGTGATAGTTTATAACAGAAATTTGAAATTTGAAACAGCCATAAGGTTTATGCTCTAAAATGCTTGAATAAAGACTTGAAATAATAGTTTTAACTAGGCAATTTGATAATAAATAGTCACAAGCAGTTTTAGCAACATCTAGTTAGCACAATATTTCACATTTAGGGTTAATTTGTTGTTGTTAAATGGTTGTATCAATATTTTTCAACATCAGCAAGTAGGTTAATGATTTAGGCTAATCTAAGGTTAGTAGAAGTTAGTGGGTGTTCAAGAGAAGAGGTTTTGAAAATTGTTTGATCAATCAACACTTGTAAATGGTAGACTAGTGCCTTTCTAGGGTAATGGAGTCAATGATGGCAGAAGGAAGTCTTAGAGGAAAATATCAATGATAATGTTAATTCAAAGGGGATGGAGAGGATAAGAGAGTTGTTGGTAGCACAAGGCCTCAATAATCCAACTCCTAGAGATAATTGCTAGAAAGTAACAAGAATTAGGCCCTAACGATTTCTCTTTTCCTTAGAAAAATTGAAATAAAATATGAAATGGGCAAGGAAGTAGGGTTACTAGAGTGATACAATGGTAGGGCTCTATTATCTACTTCTAGATAGGTGCCTTTCAAGAAATTTTAGCAAGTGGAAGACTATAGAGAAAAAGATAGTAACATATGTCTTTCTCCTAGGGTTTCAACCAAGCAATTTCATAATCTTAGACATGAAACAAGTAAATTAACCATAAGAATTCATTCACAATAAATAAATGCATATTTTCCACTTACTTCACCAAGAATAATCAAGCATAAACCCTAGTTGAAGATCCTCCACATGAAAAATTTCCAAAATACACCAAGAATTGCCTCCTCCAAGAAATGTGCACCACTAGATTTCAGCCAATAACCCTTAAAGAGGGCCAAATTTCAGACTACCACTTGTGTGATGAATGAATCATCATAAAATGAGAGTTTTCTCTCTCTATTTATACAATAATTATGACATTTAATTAAAATTAAGTCCTCAAAAGGTCGACATAGCCAAATTACATCAAAAATCCAGTTTTTACACAATTTCAAATAATTAAACCCTAAAATAATTTTTAGAGGTGACATCATGCCCTTCTAGGGTGAAATTGAGCCTCCTGGGTAGAACGTTGGGCCTCATCTGCAAAACGTTAGGCCTCCCAAGCCCCTGGATAATACGACACTTTCCAATTAGCACACAACTGCCTCCATAATGCCAATCTAGATGTTGTGTAACGTCTAGGGTCAAAAAGGTAACATCATGGGCCTCCCAAGGCCAATGTCCAAGTGGAAGAGCAATATCCCCCTAGGTCTAGGTATGTCAAATTGTCTCTGGTGAAACATCCTTCTTTCTTCTTGGTGCAAGTCTCTGACATCTCTCTACCCTTAGTTGGGGTCACAGCATCCATCTGTGGGATTTTGTCCCCATGGAGGTCCAAGCTAATCATCTCCCCATATGTGCCTGTCCACTAAGCATGGTCCTGCAACAACAGTAAGTACACCCTCCATGGGCTCATAATTCATAGGGATCATATAAATTTTAATCACATCCAATAATAAAATTACCCAAACATGTGCATCAAACCCCCCTTTACCCAGAAAAATGATCAAAGACGTTATGCAGTTTAACAAGCCAGGTTTTGAGAGGGTCTCGGGTCATCCTATTGGGATAATCCTCCTCAAGTTTGGGGTGTTTCCCAAGTGAGAACCAATCTAGTTCATGTAAATGTGTAAAATGGTGTAGGGGAAGTGTTTGGGCATAGGGTGCAGTGATAACAGGGAAATGTAGGTCTCTCTTGTGGGTGCCTCTGTAGAGGAAGAGTTGCACCTTATCATGGATTCCATTGTTTCCTAGCCCATTCAATGCCTTTTATTCTTAGTCTTATTGCTTTTTATTTTCAAGGGAAAAGCAGGGGGACATTGTCCTGACGTGGTGACCAGAGGTGACAGCGTTACCCACAAGCATTTCACGAAAATGAGAAGGTTGGATCATGATGAGAACCCCTTTCCCTTCACTATGCCACCAAGAGACACTACCCTGGTTTGGTGACTAGATAGATGTCAGTTTCATACTGCTACATGACCATGGACCTAATAGGTCGGCTCATGATGAAACCTCCCATCCACCAACTAGTACCTTGAGTTTTGGTTTATCTTATGGGTCCCCTTTTCTTACTGAGAAGCCTTTTATTTCTTTCTTGTGAATCCCTGGGTGAATCATATCAAAGGTTTCATTTTGGATTTTAACTATTTCCAACTACTTTTACCCTCTGGGCCTTTAGCCCCTTCTTCCCACAAGGAAAGGTACAACCCTTCCTAGTGTGGCAAACCCAATGCTCGAACCAAGGTAGGGGAATATGAGAGGAATAATGATGAAAAGTGGTAAGTATGGAAGGAATGGATGATGACCTTTCATAGACCCACCTAGTGGAAACTCATCCTAAAGGAGAACTAACTTACTAGGGAATTTTGTCACCCCCCAGGTAACAAGTTAAAGAGCATAATTTCCAAGAAAATGTTATGAAATAAAGGAGGGTTCAGTGCAACATATTCAAATTCTTTGAAGATCAGAGTGACATATACCATGATACCCAGACTCATTACCTCATGGAGAAAGACCCACTACCACTTCAGGACCAGGTTGGTGGGATGGATGTTGCTTCTACTTATAGATGGGATGCACTGAAGAAAATATGGACCCTACAGGTCCAATATCAAGTCGTATGGCTCCCGACACTCCATGTATAGGACCTGTGGGCCTCGAGATATGATCTCCTTAGTTATCCCTAGGGTATGGGATAACATCGGGCTCCAACTCGGGGACATGTTATCACCATAGAGTGCATGAGAACTTCAGCATCTCTGGCATGACCTATATCTGCTAGATCTCAAAAAAATGCATTATTAATCTTCGAGGTGGTGATATCACCCCTCCCTCATATATGATATAATGGAATAAAAGTAAGCATGCATACATATACATAATGAAAATGAAACTACATCTATATTACTTTAGCATGATATGTAGATGGTATATACAATGAACGAAAATGACTATTGTTATAAGAAAAATCTATCCGTAGGGATAGATATGACCTATCCGGCTGTGAAGCCAGTTACAGCCTCTTTGATAGCTTGGCACAAGGCAGAGACTACCCGCACCTTAGGTGGTCCTTCGCCTGAGGCGGTAAAGAAGGGGAAAAAGAAAGGTGAAAGACTTGCACGAAGTCGTTCTCAGGACCACCCACCCTGGGTGTTATCCTTCCTTAGCTTCCTGGATGGCCAAAATGGACTGGGGGGTGAAAATTATGGACAATGGGATGAAAATGAGATCGCTGATTTTTAGGACAGTGAACTAAATAAAGTGAGCAGTGAGTTGTTCACTTCCTTAAAGCGTTGGAAACTATCCCAGAATGGGTCGTCGGGATAAACTGGTATCCTGGATAATTAACCAATGAATGCCTTGAGTAAAAGGGTGTGAAACAAGGGTGAAAAGGGGGATTAAAAGCTATAGCCAAGTACTTTTAAATGGCTGTAAATTGCGAACAAAAAGCTGTTCGAATCTTTCAAGGCAAGGAAACAAGCCCAGAATGGCTTGATACCCCCAAGGGTGACCCGGGAAGTGATCCCGGAAGGTTGTTAAATCAAAAGTGGGTTGTAAAAGTGGATGAACAACCTTGTAACAAGCTGTTACAGCTATGATATAAGGGAAAGTAGTCACAACTTCAATTTTGGTTCGTGAGTGAAAAGGTGGACTAATGAAAGGTTGACTTTAAAAGTATTTTATTGGTCAATTTTTGTTTTTAACACATGCCTTGGCCACCACACTGTTTTGAAGGTTATCCTGATCAGGAAAACACATCCTGGAACTCTGCCAACCAATATAAGAAGAGTAGTCCTAGAAAACCACGATGGTTAGGTTGAAGAGTGCCCCATGCAGTTCAGAGAAGCAAGGATTATCCACTTCTCGTCACTAGTGCTTTCAGGCTCTTAAAGTCGCTTGGATGGAAGAAGGATACCTGCGAAAAGGAAGAGGCTCAGGACCCCCCTAAAGAGGTTTTTTGTTGAGCTTACCCAAGCAAAGTAGTATTCCAACCGAGCTAAGTTAATCAACTCCTTGACCATGTGGTACTAAGGAAAGAGCACTCGACGTGTACTAACTAGACAACTTCTGAGGGGCTCTTGATGAAGACTCCCTGGATCTGACTCTTAATATCCTACGAAATTGAAATTGCATAAAATGAACTACCAGACCATCCACGTGGTGAGGTAATGTCTTTCTTTCACAAGTGTGCCTCTTGGTTACTGAATTTGAAATCTATTTAAAACTATATACATAAAACAAGTAAATAGATAGGTGACATATATGTCATGGCTAAATAATATGTATATGTAAATATCTAAATAATATAAGTTTTTGTTTTCTGTGTATGGGGCGGACCCCTGAATTGTTTTCAAATCTTTTTTACGGCGTTTTGCATATATTTAGCTTGATGATTTTGCATGGCCCCTTTTTGGGGCATCCACCTGTAGATTAGTGAGCGAAAAGTGATACAAAGAAAATATTGCAAGATTAGATCATTACAACATGAAAATTACACCATTCAACCCAAAGGAATGGGTTGAGGCTCTTTGCAAACGACAAAGCTGCCATGTGCATGAAAGCCCCAATTAACTCCTTGTATGGGGATTGGAAATTTAGTGTTTGAAATATAAAAGGTGTGATGGTTATCTACACAAATATTAATCAGATTTTTTACATGAATTCATAAGTGAACCATTCAAACTACCTACACAAATCAAACATATAAACATTGGTATGTGTATCAAAAAATTTTGGAGTGAGTGAAAGTGATAATTAAAGTGTATATGAGAGTGATTGGATAGGATTTATTGACCGAAATGTGTGTTTTTCTTTTCTTACCTGCTGGCCCCTTTGCCTCAAATAGGTCTCTAGGTGGCCCCCAACTGCTTAAGAGAAGCAGAGTGGGTGACTAGTTGTATCCTTGCAGGAAAACAACAAAATTTTAGTATTTATGCATGGAAAAACTGAAACAAACATAACATAAATTTACACATAAGAAGTATATAACAGCCAACTAAGATGGTTGTCCCATGGGGGGAAATTGACCAAAATGATCGATTTTCCTATTTGGGACAGCAAGGTTAATGGTAAGAAAACATAACATAAATATACATGAATGAAAAGATAAAGCAAACAAGTATGGACAACCAGCTAAGAGGTCTATTTAAGGGTTCTCCTAAGGGACCCTAGGACTCCCAGCCACTAGCTAAGGATGAAAACAATTGAATACTTCAAAAAATCTGCACTAAAACACATTAAACAAATTAAACCAAGTTGTTAGAAGATGAAAGTAAGCAAGTTAAACCCAAGGAAGCAATAACAAACACCTAGCTAACCAATCCCTCCTGTGGATAGCTAACATAACAAGCATTTACCCCTACCCCTAAATGCTTAACCAACAAATGACACATCCAACAACTAAAATTCAACAAGTATCACACACACAAAGAGTCTTATAAATTTCAGCAGAGCTTTGTTACTATATTCATCCTCTTCTTTTACAATGCCAACCCTCTTATTTATAAAGGAGAGGTGAAGGCTTAGGGTTAGTTCACAAGACACTTGTCACTTTTGGAAAAGTGACAAGTGGACCAACCCTAAAGTATTTTTGTCTTTTTACAAAAAGTAACTTTATCCTAAAAGCGAACCTTATCCAAAAAGGGGATCAAATCATATTTGACTTGACCCTTCAATTACATAGTAATTACATGCCAAAAGTAAATCATGCCAGAGTTCATATTACAAAAAGTCATTTTTCATAAAATGACAAAGCTTGATATGCCACATCACCATTTGTCTTGGGATTTGTGCCATCCCAAAGGATCTTTGACTATTGCCATGTTTTGCAGCTGTAGGTGAAGTGTTTTAGGACAATACCCGGCCATCCATGGCTATCGGATTCACCGAAATGAAGCCCCAAGGTGTGGGGAATTGTTGAGTTTCTTTGGAGGGCAAGGGGACTTTGGGATTTGGTCATTGTAAGTAAGGAAATTCCCACTGTTCAGGCACTTTTCAGACCTGATTATGCCCCCCCTTTTCTGCCTATAAGTTTCCTTGTGAGCTGGCTAAAACATGGCTTTGATTTAGGCTTGTTTCGATAAGAGGATCTCGTGGACCTGAACTTTGAGAGGCTCCTCCTTTGTACCAAATAGCCACAAATATATTATTTATTGTGTCCATTTTGTAGCTCTATCCTCTACCTTTCCTCTGCCTTTCATTTTGCGAAAATCCGACTCCGAATGAGTGAGATATGGCCCCGGGAAGGTATGCGAATGGAGCCGGCCAATAGACTGATCAGGGAAAGAATTTGAAGTTGGGGTAAAATTATGGGTTGTACACCAGAATTGGCAGGCTACTATAGGTCTGTATACCTGTAGATGAAATGGGTTTTCCTCATATGGCTCAATTTGGCCTCTTTCCGGTGCATGCTTGTTGGGCCAAGAATGAGTTCTTGTCGCTCTGGGACATGTCACTGAAAATCTGGGCTGACTTATCTGAGGAGAATGTCATGGATGCATTATAGACTCCGCCCCGGTCATTTTGACTATTTACGGGCGAAAATCCGACTCCGCACCGAGAATTT
>SNQJ01S0040212.1:37231-61197 GCA_010110895.2 Picea sitchensis
CCAATCCCTCCTGGAGATAGCTAACATAACAAGCATTTACCCCTACCCCTCAACCCTTAACCAACAAATGACACATCCAACAACTAAAATTCAACAAGTATCACACACACAAAGAGTCTTATAAATTTCAGCCAAGCTTTGTTACTATATTCATCCTCTTCTTTTACAATGTCAACCCTCTTATTTATAAAGGAGAGGTGAAGACTTAGGGTTAGGTCACAAGACACTTGTCACTTTTGAAAAAGTGACAAGTGGACCAACCCTAAAGTATTTTTGTCTTTTTACAAAAAGTAACCTTATCCTAAAAGGGAACCTTATCCAAAAAGGGGATCAAATCAGATTTGACTTGACCCTTCAATTACATAGTAATTACATGCCAAAAGTAAATCATGCGAGAGTTCATATTACAAAAAGTCATTTTTCATAAAATGACAAAGCTTGATATGCCACATCACCATTTGTCTTGGGATTTGTGTCATCCCAAAGGCTCTTTGACTGCTGCCATGTTTTTCAGCTATAGGTGAAGTGTTTTAGGACAATACCCGGTCATCCATGGTTGTTGGATTCACTGGAATGAAGCCCCAAGGTGTGGAGAATTGTTGAGTTGCTTTGGAGGGCAAGGGGACTTTGGGATTTGGTCATTGTAAGTAGGGAAATGCCCACTATTCATTCACTTTTCAGACTTGATTATGCCCCCCCTTTGCTGCCTATAAGTTTCCCTGTGAGCTGGCTAAAACATAGCTTTGATTTGGGCTTGTTTCGATAAGAGGACCCCTTGGACCTGAACTTTGAGAGGCTCTTCCTATATATTAAACAGCCACAAATATGTTCTTTACTCTACCCATGCTTTATCTCTGTCCTCTACCTTTACGTTGCCTTTCGTTTGGTGCAAATCCGACTTCGGATGAGTGAGATATGGCCCCGGGAAGGTATGTGGATGGAGCCGGCCAATAGACTGATCAGGGAAAGAATTTTAAGTTTCTCCTCGGCCTCGGTTTTAATGATGGCCTCGGTTTTAAGTTTCTCCTCGGCCAATAGAATGATGGCCTCGGTTTTAATGTCGAACTTGTTCCAATGATTTATACAAGGAATAACCATGTTTCTCCAGTGGAGAATAATTCAGTTGGTGGGGTTTCAAATTTTGGCTCACGAAGGCGATTGGCCTAAGATTTTCCTCATGATCCTTTTGCAACAAGATTGCAGAAATTGTCTCCTCTGAAAAATTAGTGTACATGACAAAGTCTTTAGAGGGATCAAGACTGACTAAAAGAGGTGCAAAAGAAATGGCTTTCTTAATGGATGAAAAATCCTGACGGGTAGGGGGGTCCCATTTGAACTGAATGTCTTTCTTCATAAGCTGATTTAGAAGTTTAACTACTTGAGCAAAATCAAGAATGAAGCGTCTGAGGAAATTTATCTTTCCAAAGAAAGAAATCATTTCCTTTTTATTGGTAGGTAACAACAGCCTTTTGATTTCTACCACTCTCCCAGGATCAACTTTTACACCTTCTCGAGAGACAATGTGACCCAAACATTTTCCCTCCGTAACATTGAAAATGGTCTTCTTAGGGTTTAAATATATGCCAAACCTATGACATCTAAGGAGAACCTGCCTAAGGTGATCAAAATGACTACTCCGCTCTTTGGAAAAGACTGTGAGGTCGTCGAAGTAAACAATAGTGACCTTACCCAATAATCCTCTGAAAGCAATGCCCATGGCAAGTTGAAAGGTGTTCCCAGCATTAATCAATCCAAAAGGCATCTTGTTATATGCATATGTGCCCCAACGAGTGGTGAAGGTGGTTTTATGACTATCAAAATGATTGAGGGCTATCTGATTGTAACCTGAGAAACCGTCTAAAAGGGACATCATTTGAAACCTGGAGACTTGTTGGAGAATCTCTTCCATAGGTGGGACGGGGTAGTTGTCTTTTAGGGACACTCTATTCAAATGTCAAAAGTCGACACACAAACGAATATTGCCAATTTTCTTCCTAATGGGAGCCAAATTAGATACCCATTGTGAGTAACAGACATGGTAAATGACCCCGGATGCTTCCATCTTGTCCAATTCAGCTTTAATTGTTTGTTCCAAAGCAGGGTTGTTTTTTCTCTGTCTCTATCTATAAGGTTTCGAATCAGGGATTATGGGTATGGCATGGACTATCTCCTGCATATCAAAAACCTTGAGGTCTTGATAGGACCAAGAGAAAACATCCTTGAACTCTATCAAGAGTTCCGTGAATCAATCGACCTCAGAAGGGGAACACTGTGAACCTATATAGACTAGTTTTGGATCTTTCTCAGTTCCCAGGTAAATGGGTATATCTTCTCGCACCTTCCTAATAGATTCGCTATCAATACTAGGCACAAAAGTAGTGGCATCATTGGAATCAAACATGGATTCCAATGCTGACAAACCAAGGGGGATCTTATTTGTATTTAATTGGATTATGGTCCATGTTCCCTCTTCCAACTCATGTTTGATATGTAAATCTTCAAAATCCTCCTTGTTTTGAGGGAATCTATAGATTTGTTCATCAGTATCAAAAACTTGCCAAGAATCAACATTATCAAGTAACGCAGGTCTATGTAAAATTTGGACTTGTATATCTTCAATAGACCTTACGAAATCCAAGGTGAAACAAGAACCAGCCAAGGCCAAAGTATCAACTACATGGTTTGCGGCCCTATGCACGGCTTGAATGTTGTAATATAAGAACTTCTTAATAAGTTCCTTAGCCCTTTGGTGGTATTGTTTGAGGCATGGGTTGTGAAATTCATATTTACCTCTAATTTGATTCACAACCAATTTAGAATCCCCACTCACCAATAAATGGCGTATTCCTAAGCCTAAGGCCTTTTGGAGGCCTTGAACTAAGGCTTGATATTCAGCCATATTATTAGTGTTCGGTAATTCTAACCGAAAAGAGAAACGGATTGTGTTTCCCTTGGAATCACACAAAAGGACCCCAGCCCCAGATCCATTCTTGGATTTAGCACCGTCAAAATCCATACTCCACACCATTTATTCCAACTCAAAAGGAGGGGCATGTGCATCTTCCTCAGATAACATAATATACATACCCATACCTGTATCTTGAAAAGACACATGTTTCGTATTATAGGAAGCAGGTACAACCTTCTCTCAGTACTTTGGTTCCCCCTAATGACTACTTCAACACCCTTATGAGGAAAGGTGAAGTGGGTCCCCTCCATGAAGTAATGACCTTTTTTACTTTGGTTGACCACTCCCTCCCTAAAAGCATGCCATATGCTTCAAGTATATCTGTTATGATCATGTTTATGAGCATGCTCACCTCTGGAGCTTGGTCGTAAGAAATGGATAAGTCTTTCATGTAACCGATGGTTTCTACAGTCCTATAATCCAAAGCTAACAGGTCTTTATATGGGCCTGTGCATTCAAGACCCAGTCTTCTCATGACTCGCAAAGGCATGACATTGTGCCTCGCTCCTGTGTCAGTGACACAGTTGAGGAGCACAAAATCAAAAATCAAAACTGAGATATAGAAAGGAGGAACGCCAAGATCTAAATCAATAACATCATATGCTTCCCTAGTTTGAGAAGTGGACTCTTTGGAAACAGGAAGTCTATGTTCTATTCGTTGAGTAAGGGGTGCTTGTAGAACACGTGAAAGGTTTTCAAACTGAGCGGGTGTTCTAAGAGCATCTAATAATGTCATGTGGGCAGAAACCTTTGCTAGATCTTCAACGACATTGTAAGGCATCGGTGTTAGGAAATAGGGTGGTGGGTTATTAGGTAAGTTTACCTTGTTTGGGGTCTAGGGAACCTTGTTCCTTATAGGGGAAGGTAATCTACCATTCGCGGGAAGTTTTCCCTTTTCATTGTCCTTGGGGGTGCTTTTGGCCTCTTCCACCCTTTGCGAAGTGGTTTTTGGGGCCTGACTCCTAGTTCTACAACAAATCTTATGAAAGCAAGAGGATCGTCATCACAGAGGATAGAGTCTTCCATGTTTACTTGGTCATTTTGGGAAGTGGAAGCAAGTTTGTTTTTTACTAGAGGTAGAGGTGCTCTTCTACTTTTAGACAATTCCACGTGACATGTATATGCGTAACAATACTCAGGGTCATGGAAGTCTTGGAAAAAGTGACACCAATCCACTTCAGCGGCATGTTGCCTAAGAGGATGAGTAGGAGGGAAAGGAGGTATTTGCCTCGGAACAGCAGAAAACTGCATGTCATTCACCTTTCAATTAACAGAGAGTATTTGGTTGTTCACGTTCATTAACAACTTGAGTGTTTCTGAACTTTCCCTTTCTTCAATCCTTGAAGTTTGGGCAGGTGGAGTTTCATACCGAGGACCCTCATTTCGAAGTACATCATTCCTAGGTCTCCCGTTAAAACGGGGCTATGCTAAAGGTGAGGGAATCATACCAGATTCCTCCATGTTTCTTTTAATTTCTAGGGCGCTTGTCTTGGCCACATCTAAAGTTTGTGTTGATTTATCTTTTAATATATATTTTACATTTGGATTCATAGCGGTCATGTAATAATGGAACAAATTGTTCCCAGATGGTTGGGAAGCGGTTGGGATCCTATTCAAGGTTGAGGTAAAGCGTTGATTAAAATTCTGTATTTGCTCACCCTCATGGATGGCGATGGTTGTGAAATCCCTAAGCAGGGAAGCCACATCGTCCGCCCCTTGGAAATGTTTCTTGAATTCTTGGATCATAGTGTCCCAATCTGGGATACTATCATTAGGAATCAAGTGATACCATATCACTACTTCACCTTCGAAGGTTCTCACAAAAAGTATAATGATGACATCGAGAATTGTTATGTCCATAAGCGCTAATGCATCATAGAAGTTTTGTATATGTTATTCAACACTCAAAGTACCAGTGCCACTAAACTTGGGAAGCCTATTTGGGGCATCTGCAGGTATGTCATGAAGAGGTCTGGCCAACCTCAAAGGACTGTCGGGTTGCCATGGCATTGCCATCGGGACAACTATGGGGTGAACAACAACAATTATTGAAACGATGGGAGAAACAACCTGAGGATTAGTAACTGTTGTTGGATTAACTAAATTTTTCTTTAGTAAGGGGCTATGAATAGGAGAAGAGGAAGAGGGTGACTCAATTCGAACTGCAGAGGTAACAAGTTTCCCTGGTTTCCCAGGTGTATGTTTATCACTACTTGTTTTCTTTCACGAACTTTGACTTCTCGTAACCCTGGGGGACACTGTTTCCCTAGACTTAGGATAATTCCGCCCTACCAGCTTGCAAGGGGCCAAGTAAGTACTTTGAGTACAAGGGGTGTATCACCAACAATCCTACTCTTTCTAACACAATGTAAAACAACCCGACTAAAAATGAATCTTTGTTTTATTGTTCTTCTCAAAGTGGAAGGTAAGGTATGACAGACTTATAACTTCTCACGTGAGTTTGAACAAGTGAAATCGAAGACCGACAAGGTAAAAGGAAAGGAAAACTCGATGGTATTTATAACTCCCAGGTTCAATGGAATTGCAAGGGAACTAAACTATAACGAGTACCAAAGAAAATTCCAAAGGGTCACTGAAAGATATTGCCAAAATTTTGTCAACAAGTAGGAAAAGGACCACAAAGAATTTGGATCGAATGTTTAGTACAAGCTTGGGATACAAGCAAATTTAAAGAGGTTTGCAAGTTCTCCATTGGAGTCGCCAAAAAAAGGGGGGTGTTATAAGCAAAATATGTCTGTAGGGACAGATCCGACCTAACCGGCTGTGAAACCGGTTACAACTTCTTTGATAGCTTGGCACGAGGCAGAGACTACCTGCACCTCAGGTGGTCCTTCACCTAAGGCGGTAAAGAAGGGGAAAAAGAAAGGTGAAAGACTTGCACAAAGTCGTTCTCAGGACCACCCACCCTGGGTGTTATCCTTCCTTAACTTCCTGGATGGCCAAAATGGCCTGGGGGGTGAAAATTATGGACAATGGGATGAAAATGAGATCATTGATTTTTAGGAAACTATCCCAGAATGGGTTGTCGGGATAAACCGGTATCCTGGGTAATTAACCAATGAATGCCTTGAGTAAAAGGGTGTGAAACAAGGGTGAAAAGGGGGCTTAAAAGCTATAGCCAAGTACTTTTAAATGGCTGTAAATTGCAAACAAAAATCTATTCGAAGCTTTCAAGGTAGGGAAACAAGCCCAGAATGGCTTGATACCCCCAAGGGTGACCCGGGAAGTGGTCCCGGAAGGTTGTCAAATCAAAAGTGGGCTGTAAAAGTGGATGAAGAGCCTTGTAACAAACAGTTACAGCTATGATATTAGGGAAAGTATTCACAACTTCAATTTTGGTTCATGAGTGAAAAGGTGGACTGACGAAAGGTTGACTTTTAAAGTATTTTATTGGTCAATTTTTGTTTTTAACACATGCCTTGGCCACCACACCGTTTTGAAGTTTATCCTAGCAGACCACAGTGGTTAGGTTGAAGAGTGCCCCATGAAGTTCAAAGAAGCAGGGATTAGCCACTTCTCGTCACTAGCGCTTTCGGGCTCTTAAAGCCGCTTGGATGGAAGAAGGATACCTGTGAAAAGGAAGACGCTCAGGACCCCCCTAAAGAGGGTTTTTGCTGAGCTTACCGAAGCAGAGTAGTATTCCAACCAAGCTAAGCTAATCAACTCCTTGACTGTGTGGTACTAAGGAAAGACCACTCGACTTGTACTAACTAGACAACTTCCAAGGGGCTCCTGATGAAGACTCCCTGGCTTTGACTCTTAATATCCTACGAAATTGAAATTGCATCAAATGAAATACCAAGCCATCCACGTGGCGAGGTCACGTCTTTCTTTCACAAGTGTGCCTCCTGGTTACTGAATTTGAAATCTATTTAGAACTATATACATGAAACAAGTAAATAGATAGGTGACATATATGTCACGGCTAGATAATATGTATATGTAAATATCTAAATAATATAAGTTTTTGTTTTCTGTGTATGGGGTGGACCCCTGAATTGTTTTCAAATCTTTCTTCCAGCGTTTTGCATATATTTATCTTGTTGATTTTGCATGGCCCCTTTTTGGGGAAGCCACCTATAGATTAGTGAGTGAAAAGTGATACAATGAAAATATAGCAAGATTAGATAATTACAACATGACAATTACACCATTCAACCCAAAGGAATGGGCTGAGGCTCTTTGCGAATGGCAAAGCCGCCAGGTGCATGAAAGCCCCAACTAACTCCTTGTATGGGGATTGGAAATTTAGTGTTTGAAATATAAAAGGTGTGATGGTTATCTACACAAATATTAATCATATTTTTTGCATGAATTCACAAGTGAACCATTCAAACTACCTACACAAATCAAACATATAAACATTGGTATGTGTATTAGAAATTTTTGGAGTGAGTGCAAGTGATAATTAAAGTGTATATGAGAGTGATTGGATAGGATTTACCAATCAAAATGTATTTTTTTCTTTGCTGCCCTGCTGGCCCCTTTGCCTCAAACAGGTCTCTAGATGGTCCCCAACCGCTTAAGAGAAGCAAAGTGGGTGACCGGTTGTATCCTTGTAGGCAAACAATGAAATTTTAGTATTTATGCATGGAAAAACTTAAATAAACATAACAAAAATTTACACATAAGAAGTATATAACAGCCAACTAAGATGGCTGTCCCGTGGGGGGAAATTGACCAAAATGATCGATTTTCCTATTTGGGACAGCAAGGTTAATGGTAAGAAAACATAACAGAAATATACATGAATGAAAAGATAAAGCAAACAAGTATGGACAACCAGCTAAGAGGTCTATTTAAGGGTTCTCCTAAGGGGCCCTAGGACTCCCAGCCACTAGCTAAGGCTGAAAACAATTGAATACTTCAGAAAATCTGCACTAAAACACATTAAACAAATTAAACCAAGTTGTTAGAAGATGAAAGTAAGAAATTTATACCCAAGGAAGCAACAACAAAGACCTAGATAACCAATCCCTCCTGGAGATAGCTAACATAACAAGCATTTACCCCTACCCCTCAACCCTTAACCAACAAATGACACATCCAACAACTAAAATTCAACAAGTATCACACACACAAAGAGTCTTATAAATTTCAGTCGAGCTTTGTTATTATATTCATCCTCTTCTTTTACAATGACAACTCTCTTATTTATAAAGGAGAGGTGAAGGCTTAGGATTAGGTCACAAGACACTTGTCACTTTTGGAAAAGTGACAAGTGGACCAACCCTAAAGTGTTTTTGTCTTTTTACAAAAAGTAACCTTATCCTAAAAGGGAACCTTATCCTAAAAGGGAACCTTATCCAAAAAGGGGATCAAATCAGATTTGACTTGACCCTTCAATTACATAGTAATTACATGCCAAAAGTAAATCATGCGAGAGTTCATATTACAAAAAGTCATTTTTCATAAAATGAAAAAGATTGATATGCCACATCACCATTTGTCTTGGGATTTGTGCCATCCCAAAGGATCTTTGACTTCTGCCATGTTTTGCAGCTGTAGGTGAAGTGTTTTAGGAAAATACCCGACCATCCATGGCTATTGGATACACCGAAATGAAGCCCCAAGTTTTGGAGAATTGCTGAGTTGCTTTGGAGGGAAAGGGGACTTTGGGATTTGGTCATTGTAAGTAAGGAAATGCCTATTGTTCAGGCACTTTTCAGAGCTTATTATGACCCTCCTTTGTTTCCTATAAGTTTCCCTGCGAGCTGGCTAAAACATGGCTTTGATTTGGGCTTGTTTCGATAAGAGGACCCCTTGGACCAGAACTTTGAGAGGCTCTTCCTCTATAATAAATAGCCACAAAGCTATTATTTACTCTACCCATGTTGTATCTCTATCCTCTACCTTTTCGTTGCCTTTCGTTTGGCACAAATCCGACCCCGGATGAGTGAGATATGGCTCCGGGAAGGTATGCAGATGGAGCCGGCCAATAGACTGATCAGGGAAAGAATTTGAAGTTGGGGTAAAATTTTGGGTTGTACACAAGAATTGACAGGCTACTACAGGCCTGTATACCTATAGCTGAAATGGGTTTTCCTCATCTGGCCCAATTTGGCCTCGGAGGCTCCCAATTAGGCTCTTTTCAGTGCATGCTTGTTGGGCCAAGAATGGGTTCATGTCGCTCTGGGACATGTCACTGAAAATATGGGCTGAATTATCTGAGGATAAGGTCATGGATGCATTCTAGACTCCGTTCCAGTCGTTTTGACTATTTACGGGCGAAAATCTGACTCCGTACCAGGAAGTTATGTAATTAAAATGTCCAGTAACTCTTGGGGGGGGGATTTAAATTATACTATATAGTTAAATTATATAAAATAAAATTTGTTAAAAGTTTATAACTTTATTATTTTTCTAATAATGATTTTATTCCATATATATATAAAACATATATTAATAATATATATAAAAATAAAACAAAAATTTTAATTAAATAATAAATTTAAATAATTTAAATTACAAACAAATTATATAAAATAAAAATATAAGATAAATTTAAATAAAAATAAAAATTAAAAGCCACCCCCCCCCTGAACTTACGCCCCTGGTCACATGGGTGACCGGGGCGAAACCCAATCCGAGCCCACAGACATTGGAGGAGGTTTTGGTGTTGGGGGTAGGGAATGGGTGGTGGCCGCATGGGGGTTTGGGGAAGAGAGGGCGTAGGCGTGGTGGCTGTGAGAGAGGCGACCACATGGGTAGGCTGAGTGGAAGAGAGCAACGTGGAGTGGGTAGGTGAGGGTCGAGAGGGTAAGCGGAGGAGGGAGTGGTGGAGGAGGTTGTGAGAGGAATGGAGGAGCTGTGAGCATAGAGTGGGGAATGGGGGGTGTTCGTGGTGGTAGGGATATGGGGGGCAGGCCGTGTGCAGAGGTGGAAGGGAGGGATGATGGAGGAGGAGGCTGCGTGGGAGATGGGGAAGAGAGGGCCATGGGAGAGGAGACCGTGCGCAGAGGTGGAGGTAAGGTGGAGTGGAGGGCTTTGAGGGGGTTTTGGGAAGAAAGGGAGCCCGAGGTGCAGCAATGGAGGAGGAGGGGAGTGAGCAAAGGGGGTGGTGGTGGTGGTGCCTAGGTGGTGGATGGGTGGCCAGCCACTCCCCAAATATTAAAATTTTAAAACTATGGGCAAAGTGGGTTTTTTGAGAACAAAATGGACGGGAGGTTTTGGGTTCAAACCCCCTGCCTTCCATTTGGATTTCTGGGCAATTCTTGAGTTTTCTGGGAAAAGGAGAAGGGGGAGGACTAGGGTTCAAATTCCAGGGCTTCCCAGTGACATGCCCAAGCCTGCAATTTTCAGCAAATGACTTCATAATTAAAAAATCTAAAGGAGCCATGGAGGCTTGGGCCTGGTGCCCAAGAGGGGTTCGAATCCCCTCTCCTTTGCATCTTTCAGCACACACATAAACCTGAACTTAGCAACCAAAAAACAACTCTGAACTAGCAGCCAATACCAAAATTGAAACAGGTAAATAAACTCCAATTTGAGGAGGAAAAAATAATGCAATTTCTCCATGCAGGATCTCAACACAACCAACAAAATTTTCCCTGGTTCTTTTACGAAATGAGATTAATGTGTTACCTAGCTAATTGTTTGGAGATTGAAACATGGAAGTTGGCTGCCCACTACTGAGTTGTAGCTGCTGTCAAAAAACCCCCCCTCTTCTGCCATGAATTGATGTTGCAGAGCTCTCCCCCTTTGGCCAAATTGTCAAAATGGTTTGGGAGAGGGGAGAAGGGTGGGTTTTGATTTTTTCAATTTAAAAAAAAAAAAAAAAACAATTTCCCCAAAATTTGCATGAGGCTACGTGCCCCCTCCCACATTTTCCAATTTTCTGAATATATTTTTTTTTAAAAATTAATTAATTTTTTAATATTTTTTGGAAAAAGTGCAAGTCAAAGTTTGACTTTGACTTTGACTTTGACTTGGACCATGTTGCAGCTGACTTAGCCCAAAAATGTTGCCTAGTGAGACGGAGTCAGAATCAGACACAAGTCACATCGTTGGAAAGGTATTGACGATTCCATCGGGAATATGTCATCACCAACTTGAGATAATTCCACCTCAGTCCTCAAATTCACCCCGGAACAGTGGCCACTTAAAACCCCTGACTTGTTGGTGGGCCCACATGACACCTGATCTTGCGAAAGGTGCCAAATCGCCATACGATATCCAATCGAGGAAAATGAGGTACCGTCAGAAAGGTATCGACGAGTAATTCAGTAAAATGAAATTATATTTTTGTGTTGGGGTCATTGATGGTTGTATTAGCTATTATGAAACCCTGCCACGCGAGCTGGTGGCCCCCTTTTTGCCTAAAATTATTGACCAACTTGTGACAACTCTAATCGGGCCATCCGAGGTCGGAATGAGGCAAATGAAATGTCGTTAGAAAGGTGTCTGAGTCTATTACGACTTGTCATCACTGAATATCTTATTTATAACTATTTACCTACCAATTTTAAATCATGAATCACTGCAACCAATTTGGTGTCCAGAAGTGGTCATGAACTTGTGAAAGCTCATTCTTACCAACCAAGGGTCGAAACCAAGCACGGGATATACCGTTGGAAAGGTATCACACTTCCCTACACCATGTCTAGGTTTGATTTTCCTTTTGAAACCATAATCTGAAGAGACTCAGACCAGGAATTCACAGTTATTGGTTTTGGTCGTTCGGATGACGTTGACTTTGCATCCCTCGTATGGGGTCATACTAACTCAGAATCAAGCTCATGATAGCCCATTGAAAAGCTTGTCCTGATTCCTACCACCTAGAAGTGTTGTATTCCCTGAATCGAATAGCCTTGACATGAGGAATAAATGTCAAGGGAAGGCCCACAAATCCCTGAAGGCAACCAACTGATACTCTTTCAAGGGAAGAGGCCATAGTAACTATGACCCCCGCCACTGTCTTTGACCGGAACCATAGCACCAAGGGGATTTTATGGAGAAGTAACTATGTAAAACACCATGTTGAGCCCAAAGAATATTTTTGAGTCAACACCTACCTAACTCTACTTACCTGTTGGTTGAGTGCTAGGTGTAGTCAAATAACCAGTGAAACCATCCTAGAAATATCTCACAATACCTACCTCTATGCTTCATCATGAACCAAAACAATGACAATTCAAGCAAAAAATTAACATGAGTTAGAACATGTATCACATCATCGAAAATCATAGAGTCTAGCTCATGGAAGCCGGGGGGGGGGGCACAAAATTATGCCAAGTCACACTTCTAGGAAAATTCTCAATCCATCTCAAAGAGGGATCGTGAAAAATCAAAGTCTCATAAGACTATTTTAAAGATCCCAAAGGTTGGCTACCTTGGATGTCATCACATCTTGAATTCTAGGAAAGGTCTAGTAAAAACCTAGAGAATGATTGGAAATTTTCTAAGGGAAAGTTGAAAGAGTGATATAATAAACTTCGTCTTAACATATTCAACCTACCCCTGAATTCTAAAAGAAGGATTTTCCCTAGAGAAAACTCAAGACAAGGGACATGTTACACCCTTAGTGACATAGAGAAGCAAAGTAATCAAAGGGGGTTGGATAACCTTGTCACAAGCACCATGTTTTGGGCAAGGAATGTCCTCACCTTTATCAAGATATGATCACAACGGTGGTTGATAATATTCTTCATAGAATAAATCCAAGTTCTCAAAAGAATACTCATCAAAATCTTCAAGGTATGACCAAAAATCATCAGGAGGATAGAGAACTAGGTCACCCTTGGAGATATCTGTAACTATATCATTTCCTTATTTCCAAATGTCAGAATTAGTAGTAACCTGATATGATAGTTGTAAATGCAACATTTGGAAATGATCCTCAATGTCGTAAACAGGATCCCCATCATATCCAAGTATGAACTCATCAATATTATCAACAAAGTCATCACCTTTATCATAACATGAAGGGCTTAAAACATCTAAGGGATCCTATGACACTTCTTCACTTTCCAAATCATAAAATAAAGCATCATTAAAATATTGGAAAGGGAAATAACTTACCATGTTTACTTCTTCTTGTGCAATATCTTCAAGGATTTGGATAACTTCATCAAATGGAAGAGCATGTATTATTGTCTCGTCCTCATGACTTGCCTCTACATCTTCATCTTTGTAATAAGGAGGATCTATCTCATCCAAGGAATCTCTTTCTTCTTCCCCCTATGAATCATAGAATAAGGTATCATCGAAAACTTGAAAAGGAAAGTGACTAACCTCATCCTCTTCTTCATGTGCAGGAGTAATAGGATCTTGGATGGATTCATCAGAGGGAGGAGCACACATCAATACTTCATGTCTAATATCTCTAGGCTTCGCTCTTCAACCAAGTGCTCATTATCCTCGGTAGAAGCATGAGTAAATTCTTGCTCTTCCTCATGGGATGGGGAACCTTCATTAGGATCTGTCTCCTCAACCTCTTGTTGGTCGATGAATTGTTCCCTTATTTCCTGGAATTTATTAACAAATATATCAAGGGAAACTAATATTTCCAAACTAAGAGCATCTGTGACATCTTTGTGTTAGTTTCTGGAGTAAAGAGGTGTTCTCCTTTGAACAAGGAGATATTTGCCTCGATTTGTATAACCATGTGATAATCTTCTCAGATTTTTATTGGCCTTTTTTTACTGAGGAGAAAACCTAAATTCACTAGGAGTGCATTGGTAAAGAGGTAAGCAAGGTATCTATCTTCATGGTGATGGCTTCTAGGAATTTGGTGTAGCAAATTATCAAACCTGGTACTGAATTTCCTAATAGTCTCATTCTGAGTTTGTTTCATGTGTTCGAGTATTTTAATCATCATGTGGATATATTCTATTTTAATATTCCATATTTTGAGAAAGGTTTCTTCTAATTGGTCCATAGACGTAATGTTTCCATCAGGGAAACCGACACACCATTTCCTAGCATTGCTATGAAGAGTGGCAGAGAAAAGTTTCATCGCCAAATATTCAGCATCATCACTGATAGGGTGGAGTTGAAAGAAATCCCAAAAATTATCCATGTGATCTTCAGCTATAACCCCATCATTACCAGTGAATCTCGGGAGCCATTTTTCATACCTCAAAGGTATTTTTCGAGGATAACCAAGAATTTTATTCATATCTAAGGGTTTAAAACTTCCTGGGTCCCATTGAGAAGCCATAGTTGGCTTTGTCATAAGTGGAGTCACCAGATAATCCTTCTAGGGATAATCAAAGAGAAAAGATGGAATCACCCTCAGTGGATTCGCCAGGTAATATTTGTGAAGTAACGATAAAGGCTTATCGAAAAATTGTCGTTTGAGGAAAATTGACTTGATGATCCCTAGAAACGGTGCCAAAATGTTATCGCACAATTTTTACTTGCCCAAAATCCCAAGTAAAGTGGATACAAAGTTGGCGTAACTGGGACAAACCTATCACTGTCACCTTAATAGGAAATCCCTTTCTATTTAGGAGTATGTTGCAATACCCCAGGGGAGACGTCCCCAGTGACCTGGGGGTTTGAGAAGGCTAAGGAAAATGACACAAGGAAATCCTTCCCCTCTCACAGATCACTCAATTTTAAAAGGTTCTTTATGTCTTATTGAAGATGAAGCAAATAAATAATGTTGTGTACCTTCCCAGAACAAGACAACAAGGAAAAAAGGGGCACTTTCCAAGTACCAAAATGATGTTAGTGCTTCATAAGACAATGAAGTCTTAAGAAATATACTAGCTGATATGAAATTGCAGAAGTGTAATAGTTTATAAAAGAAATAAGAAATTTGCAACACCCATGTGGTTTATGCTCTAAAATGATTGAATAAAGACTTGAAATAATAACTTTAACTAGGAAATTTGATAATAAATAGTCACAAGCAGTTTTAGCAACATCTAGCTAGCATAATATGTCACCTTTAGGGTTAATTTGTTTTTTTTAGATGGCTGTAGAAATTTTTTGCAACAGTAGCAAGTAGGTTAATTTTTTAGGCTAATCTAAGGTTAGCATAAGTTAGTGGGTGTTCAAGAGAAGAGGTTCTAAAAATTGTTTGATCAATCAACACTTGTAAATGGTAGACTAGTGCCTTTCTAGGGTAATGGAGTCAATGATGGCAGCAGCAAGTCTTAGAGGAAAATAGCAATGATAATGTTTAGTCAAAGGGGATGGATAGGATGAGAGATGTGTTGGTATCCCAAGGCCTCAATAATCCAACTCCTAGAGATAATTGCTAGAATGTAACAAGAGTTAGGCCCTAGTGATTTCTCTTTTCCTTAGAAAAAATGAAATAAAATATGCAATGGGAAAGGAAGTAGGGTTACTAGAGTGGTACAATGGTAGGGCTCTAGTATCTACTTCTATATAGGTGTCTTTCAAGAAATTTTAGCAAGTGGAAGACTATAGAGAAAAATATAGTAACATATGTCTTTCTCCTAGGGTTTCAAGCAAGCAATTTCATAATCTTAGACAGGAAACAAGTAAATTAACCATAAGAATTGATTCACAATAAATAAATGCATATTTTCCACCTACTTCATGAAGAATAATCAAGCATAAACCCTAGTTGAAGATCCTCCACATGAAAATTTTCCAAAATACACCAAGAATTGCCTCCTCAAAGAAATGTGCACTACTAGATTTCAACCAATAACCCTTAAAGAGGGCCGAATTTCAGACCACCACTTGTGTGATGAGTGCATCTTCATAAAATGAGAGTTTTCTCTCTCTATTTATACATTACTTATGACCTTTAATTAAAATTAGCTCATCAAAAGGTCGGCATGGCCAAATTACATCAAAAATCTAGTTTTTACACAATTTCAAATAATTAAACACTAAAATCATTTTTAGAGGTGATGTCAGGCCCTTCTAGGGTGATGTTGAGCCTCCTGGGAGGAACGTTGGGCCTCATCTATAAAATATTAGGCCTCCCAAAGCCCTGGATGATGCCACATGTGCCAATTAGCATACAATTGCCTCCATAATGCCAATCCTAATGTTGGGTGACGTATAGGGTCAGAAAGGTGATGGCATGGGCCTCCCAAGGCCAACATCTAGGTGGAAGAACAAGATCCCCTGGGTCTAGGTCTGCCAAAGTGTCTCTGGTGAAACTTCCTTCTTTCTTCCTGGTGCAAGTCACTAACATCTCTCTACCCCTGGTTGGGGTCACAACATCCATTTGTGGGCTTTCAAACCCATAGAGGTCTGAGCTAATCATCTCCCCACATGTACCTATCCACCGAGCATGGCCCTGCAGTAACAATAAGTACACCCTCCATGGGATCATAAGTCACAGGGATCATAGCAGTGCCAATCACATACAATAATAGAATTACATAAACATGTGCATCAAACCCCCCTTTACCCAGAAAAATTCTCAAAGACGTTATGCAGTTTAAAAAGCCAGGTTTGGAGAGTTTCTCAAGACATCCTATTGGGATAATCCTCCTCAAGTTTGGGGTGTTTCCTAGGTGAGAACCAATATAGTTCATGTAAATGTGTGAAATGGTGTAGGGGAAGTGTTTGGGCAGAGGGTGCAGTGATAATAGGGAAATGTAGGTCTTTCCTGTGTGTGCCTCTATAGAGGAAGAGTTGCACCTTATCATGGATGTCATTGTTTCCTATCCCATTCAATTCCTTTTATTCTTAGTCTTATTTTTTTTTTTCTTTTCAAGGGGAAATCTAGGGGACATTGTCCTAGCATGGTTACCAGAGGTGGTAGCATTACCCATAAGCATTTCACGGAAATGAGAAGGTTGGCTCATGATGAGACACCATTTCCCTTGGCTATGCCACCAAGAGCCACTACCCTTGTTTGGTGACCAAATAGATGGTAGTGTCATATCACTACATTCCCATGGACCTAATAGGTTGGCTCATGATGATACCTCCCATCCACCAACTAGTACCTTGAGTTTTGTTTTATCTTATGGGTCCCCTGTTCTTACTGAGAAGCCTTTTATTTCTTTATCGGGAATCCGTGGGTGAAGAATCTCAAAGGTTTCATTTTTTATTTTACCTATTTCCAGCTACTTTTACCCTCTGGGCATTTAGCCCCTTCTTCCCACAAGGCAACGTACAACCCTTCCTAGTGTGGCAAACCCAATGCTTGAACCAAGGTAGGGGAATATGAGAGGAATAATTATGAAAATTGGTAAGTATGGAAGGAATGGATGATGACCTTTCATAGACCCACCCAGTGGAAACTCACCCTAAAGGAGAACCAGCTTACTGGGGAATTACGTCACCCCCCAGATATGAACAAGTTAAGGAGCATAATTTCCAAGAAAATGTTATGAAATGAAGGAGATTTCAGTGCAACATATTCAAATTCTTTGAAGATCACAGTGACACATACCATGATACCTGGACTCATTACCTCATCGAGCAAGACCCACTGCCACTTCAGGACCAGGCTGGTGGGATGGATGTTATTGTTGTTGATAGATGGATGCACTGAAGAAAAGATGGATCCTCCAAGGCCAAGCTCAAGTCGTCTAGCTCTCGACACTCCATGTCTAGGACATGTGGGCCTCGAGACATGATCTCCTTAGTTATCCCTAGGGTAGGGGATAACAAGACCCAAGAAAAGGTTTTCCATCATAAATAGATATTGAATAGGGGTATTGGTTTTATACTCCAAATACAGACTTTTGAAGGATTCATTTTAGATGTGGTGCCTATCAATAGATAGGGTACTTGTAGTACTCAAAGATTTTAGAATGTAGTACTCAAAGAGTATGGAAGGAAAGGAGTAGCCTCAAATTCTAAGTCTAACTCTTTCAACTTTTTTTTATCAAGATCCAATATACAGAGGTCAAGGTATGCCTAATATAGACCCTTATTTATGTTTTAAGGAATTTCAACAAATTCTCTTGTTTTGATAGGTAGGCAGGTATAGAATCTTTCAACATCAAATATTTTGTAGATAGGGACCCAAAGACCCTAAATCCCTTTTCCTTTGGAAATAAGTTTGAAGATACTATGGACCCCATTGACAAGCCTTCAACGCCTAAAGTACAAAATCCAATTAGATTAGGGCAAGATATTATGTCTCAAAACATTATGGTTATGATGGCACAAAATAATGATGAGAACCTAAAGGATTTGGATGAAAACTTGACTAAAGAGGTCGTTAAATTAAAAAAATGGATTAAAGGAGGAAGGAAACAATCCCCTAAGCCCATTCTCAAATCATCATATCAATTAAGGTAGAAAAGGGAATTAGTGGAAGATATTGGGGTTTTGGTAGGAGTATTATACATGAATCAGTACATTCCATGCTTAGTATGGAGGAAAACCTTTATGTCTCTAGAAAAATGTCAATCCAAGAAGGAAGGGAAGGAAAATAGTTATCTATTAACGATATCCTTATAGTAGGAAAGACCCTTATCTTTGTGCCAAAAAAATTATGCTATCCCTAAATTCAAGGGGGGTAGGGGGTGTTTCCAACTAGCAAGCCCTAAAAACACTCATTGTTTCTTATAATCCCAATGTTATTTTTCTTTAATAATCGATGTGTGTTGGTCCGAAAGTTGTATATTTATTTCCATCCTTTTTAAAAGATTGTATGTTCGATAAACATGGTATTTCCACACAATTCAAACACCTTAATAAATCACTCACACAAACATATCAAAGATCAATACATTACGTCGTTAAAACCCTAAACGAGGGAAATAAACCATATCCCCGGCCAATGTAGCCACTTGAGGCAATATATTAATGAAAAAAGAAAAAAAAATACATATGATTTTCTCACAATTGATCATCAACAAATGACCCTTCATGCCCTTTAAATAGAGATCATGGACTAATTAGGTGTTAATCCATGAATCAATATATTTGTTAGTATCAAGGAGAATATGAATTGTGGTATCACTTTATGTATACAATATATCATGATCATCGGATTAGATAACTGCAAATTCATACTAATGCATTCTAAGGAAACACACTTTGCCTAAAGACAAATTAGACCAAATATTAACTAACTCCTAAGTGTCTAAATATCCTAACATTCCCCTTAAGAACAACTTAGGATAATATTGAATTGTTTACAAAGGTGACACAATAGGAGAAGGAAGGAGGCATTAGGGATTATCCACCCTTAATGACAACTTCTTGAACTCCTAACATATATCAAAGTTTAGAAAACTTCACTTATGTGAGATATTTATGAAAATGTCTACAACTTGGTATTTGTAGGGAAAAAGAGCACTTTGAGAATGCAATCTTGAATGATCTTTTAAATGACATGCATGTGTATCTCAATATGTTTGTTGCATTAATGTTAAACTAGATCTTTTTTTATCTTGATGGCACTCTAATCACCACACCAGAGTGTTGTCAAATGATTCTCCGGGAATCCAAACTCTAAAAGGATCTATCAAAGCCACATGGATTCTTGACTTGCATTAATTTCTACTCAATACTTTTCTTCTATTGAAGAAAGAATAAGAGCTTGTTTCTTCTTACAAGCCAAAGGGACAAGTATGGAACTAGGACTAAAAACATAACCCACAATATAATTCCAATAATTGGGGTCACAAGCCCAATTGAAACTAGTGAAACCAACCAACAAAGGAGTTTCCCCTAAATTTTAATGTATCCCAAATTGAATTGTACCCTCGATGTATTGAAGTATCATTTTTTCTACTGTCCAATGGCTCTTGTGGGGTGTTTTCATATACTAGGAAACAATACCAACAACAAAGGAAATATCAGGATGGGTATGAGTCAAATATAAAATGCTACCAACTAACTAATAGTACAAAGTGGCACCTACTTTGGGTGTAATACAAGTGGAAACAAGCTTGAATCCAGAATAGAAGGGATATGGGATCGGTTTATAATCTTCCATGCGAAAGTAGTGAAGAAGGTCAACTGCATACTTAGAATAGGAAAGGGAAATTCCTTCCTTGGTTTGCATTACATGGAGGCCAAGGAAATAATGCAAATAACCTAAGTCTATCATTTCAAATTTATTATTAAGGATGGATTTCACATGGTTTAAATTTTTGGGGTTACTACTAGTGATAATAAGGTCATTAACATAAATAACAAGTATTATGAGAAGGTTACCTACTTTCTTGATATAGATATTGGGGTTAGAATGACATCTAGAAAAGATAGAGTTGAAAAGAAATCTATTAATTTTATCATACCAAGCCTAAATAATTTTCTTGAGACCATACACAGATTTCTTAAGGCGACAAACAAAGTTGGAGTAATTTTCAACACAGCCAGGAGGTTGTTCCATGTAAATTTCTTCTTGCAAATCCCCATGCAATAAGGTATATTTAGCATCCATATGATGGGCCTCTCATTTATGTGAGTTGAAAAGGGCTAGAACAAGGTGAATGGAATTCAGTTTGGATATGGGGGAATATTTTTCATTATAGTGAATCTCTTCAACTTGAGAATATCCTTAGGAAACTAACCAAGCCTTATGTCTTTCAACACTTCCATCAGATGCATATGTAGTTCTATACACCCATTTACATTTGAGAAGTGTTCTTCCTTTTGGAAGAGGTACAACATCCCATGTATCATTCATCATTAAGGAACGATATTCTCCATTCATTATTGTGTCCCAATATAGATGGCCAAAAGCTTCTACAAATGCTTATGGATTATGAGTCTCTGAAACTTGAGCAAAAATAGAGGCTCATTGCAACAATGAATGTGTACGACGTTGATATGTAGGATCATTTACAAGATCATTAATTTCTTCTCATGTTGTATGGACCCAACTAAGAAGAGCTAGTGTTGGTGCAGGTTCATGTTCAACATAACCAACTAGAGGAAGGTCAATATGTGGAGATGGATTTTCATCCTCATTGTCATCATCTAAAGAAAAAAACAGAATAGGATCATTAATAGAAAAGTGGGGAATAGAATATGGAAAAAACACCAAAGATGGCTTGTAGGATGAAGATAACACAAATGTGGAATTAATATCATAGGCTAAATATGGGATGAATCTCAAATTAGGCTCGCAAGTCAAAGATGGAATAAATGTTGAATTAGGTTCATGGGCTAGGATACCTTCATCAAACTTAACATCTCTCCTAATAATAATTTCATTGGAATAAGTTTTAAGAAGTATATAACCTTTTACATATTCAAAATATCCAACAAAAATGCACTTCTCACTTTTAGGTTTTATTGATTTCCTTTTCTAATCAATAATGTGAGACCATGCTTCACTACCAAACACATGGAAGTGGCTTACATCTAGTTTAATTTTATTCAATGCTTTTTCTAGTGGTATATTTTTTAAAGTCTTTGTGGGAATGTAATTGACTATGTAATTAGAACAATTAATAATAATGGCTTCCACCCAAAAAGGAAGACTTAATCCCTTAGATTGGATCATACAATTTCCCATTTCCTTTAATGTGTAATCATTTCTCTCCGCAACACTATTTTGTATGATTCATATGAATCCCTTTATAGCATAGTAAGTTGTAAATTTGTAGTTAACATATCACCTCTAATATTTATTCTTAACTTTTTTATTTGACATCGAGATTTTTTTTCTACAAGGTGTCAGACAGTTGGCTTAGGTTGATGGAAAATTGGTCTGGACTATTGGTTTTCATTGATGTCAACCCTTGGAGAGTGATATTGTAGATTGATGTCAACCCTTGGTGATTTATATCAGCCCTTGGAGAATCCCGGTAGTGAATTTCGGTAGTACAAAGGCATGGGTAAGGGACCTGAATCTGTTTGAGGTATAAAGGCATGAATATCAGCGAATTTACAAGTAAGACTATTCTATATGGATAGTATATTTCATGTCATTTCCGGTGATATGTGGAACGTCACATAACTCCTCATGGTTAGAGAATTATGGCCATATGAAGTTCGAGAACCCTCATGAGTTATCTAGAAGCACCTAGAAGGTCAAAGAAGTCAATTATTCTAGAAGCTCCTAGAAGAAGTGTACTAGTCAAATTGATGGTAACTAGGAGTTAATCATGGTTATAGTTTTTTCATTAAGAAAATAATTAAAAATAAATTAGTTGCAACAAGAAGTTGTGAGTAAAGACAAATTATTTAAATAATAAAGTAGTCAAAGTGGTTGCAAAGAGAAATTATTTAAATAATAAAGTGGTTGCAACAAGAAGTGGTGAGTTCACTATTTATGGATAAGTCAAGGTGGTTGCAAAAGAAATTAATTAAATAATAAAGTTAGTTGCAACTAGGAGTGGATAACTTACTATTTGTGGAAAGTGGTTAAGTTAAGTGGAAAAAGTGGTTAAGTTAAGTGGACTAAGTGGCTAAGTGGCTAAGTGGACAAAGTGGCTAAGTGGATGTTAAGCCCTAATATTGGATCATTACCCCTTAATTGGGGAATATTATATTAGTAATGTTATTTTATTTATGCCGGCTTTAGGCCATTAGTTGTAATTATGCCTCCTAGTCTTCTATATATACCAAGGAGACATTTTCATTTTGAATCATCTTGAACTTGAACATTTAAGTGGGGTAAAAGGAGGTTGCCCCCTCGAAGAGGCTTATTATCTGAAATTATCTATTTTTCAAGGCGTTGAGTAATTTTTATGAGGTTTTTCTATGCTATATTGATATTTGGTTCTTAACATATGGTATCAGAGCTCAAGGTCTTGGGGTTTCCCTGCTACATCTGAGACACCTTGGAATTTTTTCTATAACTTGTTTTCTATGATGTTTCAGAAGGAACGACTTGGAGGATATTTAGTAGACAGATCAAGGTACGTTAGGTTCCAAATTCAGCTCATGAGGCCTTATACTTTCAGAGATACATCTTGTACAAGATAGGGTTATGGAATCATCCTGAACTGATTCATTGCGGAATTTTCGCTATAACAAATTTTCTGTAACGTTTCAGACCCTAAACTCTAGAGGCTATTTACAGAAATTAGTAAGGTATCCGTGGTAAAAAATTTCGCTTCTAGGTCATCTTAAATTTTTATATACACCTTGTGTAAGATAGGGTATCTAACTAGTCCTATTGACTAGTATCAAGAAGGTGTTCCAGGTAAAACAATCATAACTTATTCCTAGAGTATCCAAATTGAGTAGGATTGGTTTCATTGGATAGTGGACAGTCTGTAGTATTTCTGGTGTGAGTTTCAGAATTTTATATCAATTATTTTGTGTGGGGCACGCTATACAAGTGAGATCTCCTGGAAAGGCCAAAAATCAGCAAGTTGTGGGGAAGTTACCATAAATTCCACTTGGTACATCCAATTTTGATCAGACCTATGGCATTGCAGAGAAGAAATATCAGAGAAATACATAAAAGAAATTTTCATACCCAGAAGGGCTGAAACTTGGGATATACAACAGAAGAAATATTGTCTAGCAGAACCACCTCAAAATCAAGGTTCAAAAGTGATACTTGTCCAACATGCCACCCAAAAAGGGAACTTCTACACCAAATAATCCTACAGAAAATCCTAGTTGGACCCTTGATGAAGGTGAAGAAATGCATAGGGACATAAATGATTTACAAAAGAAGATAGTAAAAAAATATGAACTACAAGAGATGATGGAGGGTTTAAAGGGGGAGATCATGGAAGTATTGAAAAATTTCGTAACAGAGAAGACACTTGAAAGTGAAAATGCATCCCATGAAATTCATGATGAGGACACAAGGAAGGTGAATTAAGAATGGAGAAACTCTAGCTTTGGTTTGAAGACCAACCACGTTCCTAAGATTGATATGAGGAATTTTGATGGCAAGGACCCAATCACATGGATACTTCAGATGGAGCAATTCTTTGATCTCCATAATGTGACACATACACAAAAGGTATGAATTGCTTCTTTATATTTATAACCTAATCAATTTGTATGGTATTGATGGCTTTGTTCTTGCAAATCACTTTTCACTTGTACAATTTTCACGGAAGAAATGATAGCACACTATGAGGATACAAGGAGCAATACCTTCTTTAGCCAATTGATAAATCTCAAGCAAAAGGGTTCAGTTACCAAACACATTGAG
>SNQJ01S0040212.1:71642-87943 GCA_010110895.2 Picea sitchensis
CCGCCTCTTAGTAATCCAACACAAGGTCCTTGTAATAAAAAAACATTCAAAAACTTAACTCTTAAGTTTTAATAAATAAACTGCAAGTGTGTCTAGAGAAGTCATCAATGAAAGTTGAGAAGTAGTTAAATCCATAAAAATAAGGAAAAGGAAGTAGACCAAAAAAAAACATTATGAATAAGTTTCAAGGGAGTTGAGGCATGCAAAGAGTCATGTTTGTCAAAATTGTGTTGATGATGTTTTCCAAGAACATAACCATCACAAAAACTATCTCTGCAAAAAACAATAGGAAGACTAGTCACCATATTTTGATTACATAATTTTTGCAATGAATGATAGTTTATGTTGTTCCTCGGGTTGTTCCTGTCAAGGGAACAACTCCAAGGCACTCTATAAATGTTTTCACACCTTCCCTCTTTAGGATAGTCTAAAATATTCTAGTAGCTAGAGGGGGTATATGTCACTTCAAAGAAATATTAAAGGGAAAGTAATTTTCATAAAATAGAATTAAATGTTTTTTAAGCTAAAATGATATAGCACACACCATCCAACAACTAATGACAACAAATGTTAGATAATTTAAAACATCCATAAGAATCTATTACATAAATGAAATACAAATCTAAACTCCAAATCTCATCATCTTAAACAGAGCTCAAATCTTGTTATCCACAATTTCAAGAAAACATGTTTCTTTATAAAGAGATAACTTTATCACATTAACAAGATAAATAAAATGAAGCATGAATACAAACTGATAAATATTTATACAGACTACTTGATTCACGGGTATAAAGTACTAGATAATAAATTACCATAAAGATTCATCAAGTAATTGAGGACATAAATGATTCATGTGTATAATCCATAACATAACCCATGACAATGATGTATATTAACAATAGAATGATATTTAAACCATAAGGAAATAATGACTACGATAAAATAAAAATCATGTCTTTACATTCATTGCTCAGTAATCGTATTCATATGCAAAGAACATAAGAAATGATAACAAATAACATGACTTCAAGAAAATTAAATTAAACCATCCAATAAGAACAAATTGCTTGAAATCAATGATGAATCTATCAAAGTTTAAATTGTTAAGTGTTGTAAGAGTGAAAATCAAAATAATATGAGCATAATCATCTGAACAGGTTCTTCAAAAAGAAATGTAAGACTTTTGTATAGAAAATGTCGACCCATTCTATGAAAATTAGATCCCTTTTGTAGATTTTTACACTCACCACTATAACTAACTTGTCCAAATATACTTAATGTCCATGTGTAATATATTTGTGATTAACATTGAGACCATTTTGAAACTTTTGGTTTTTTACCGAATGATGACTTCCTAGTTCCCAAGGATGGGCCTTCATTCCGTTATTAGTCCCTGTCGTAGGCATAGAGGGACTATAGAAATCGATAATTCGTTGACTACATATTAGTTTGTCCTTTGACCATAAATATTTGCATAATACCTATTGTTGGAGCTAGGGAATTAAAAAACATATATATTTTATATAATAAAAAGTACCATATATGTACTGATCTAATTGGATAAGAGATTGGAGGTCTTATTGCCGGCTTCGCTATTCCCAATGTTTTATATGGAAACATATCCAAACTTTTTATCATATACAGTCTTTTTGAATAATATATTTTTCCTATGTATTGCTTGAAGGTGGATTAATGCTAGCATTAGTTCGAATGTTTGTATTAGCATTTTCTGCTAGCCGAATGTATCCCTATGTTTTTGTTTGTACTAATCATATTGAAATGTTTTGATATCCAATCTTTATAGTGATTGAGAATTCCAAAGTTTATAACGTCCTTGCCGCATGTATTTGTATTGAAATGTATTGACACTTTTTTCGAGATGCTTCAATAGCCCTGACAGCTTAAATGTTTACATGGCGTGAGGTCCTCCAACAGGCCTGACAACTTAAATGTTTTCATACCATGAGGTCCTTAGACAGCCTGACAACCTTAAATGTTTATCTAAATACGCCTCTCGGAGTACATTTTTCCTTGAAACTTTCCATACAATGTTGCAGTAATTTTGCACAGTGTTGTTGTCCACCGCCAATTGAATAGGCATTGTATGTTTCATCCTTCTTATACCTTTGCAATGAAATTTCCTCATCTTTGAAGCTACATACATTGTTTATTGCTTCTGTGAATGATTCTTCTTCATTGGTTTGTTGGATGTTGCTTGTTTTTGTTTCGTTCGCCAGTCGACCTACGCTTCTACATTTCGTCGTTTCGGAGTAAGTTTCCATGCCATAGTTTCATTTTCTATTACTTGTTTGTTGTTAAGTGTTTGCAGTTTGCAAGTAAGAATGTTTGCTTATTTGTAGTGGTATGGTCATCGTGTGTTTTTGGTTCCTACTGTGCTTCGGTTGCAGTTTCGTAATCGTTGGAGATACATATGTTGTTTACTACTTCGGTGGTTCTTGTTGGTTCATTGGTTCATGGGTTGTTGGTTGTGTTTGTTTGGCTCAGTTTTGCATTGTGGGGCCCTAGAGGTGCAGTTCGGCATGTTCGTTCTTTCTTGCTAGTTTGGTGCTTTCTTTTTTATTTTGTTTGATTCGGCCTTGCAGGGTTGGGGTCCAGCACCGATGGTTGGAGATGTTTTTTTTTTCTTTTTTGATTATTATTGTTTTTTGGAGCGTTTTACGGTGTCCAGTCCCTACACCCATGAGTCGACATGCAGTTGTGTTATTTTCCCTATCTACTGAGGTCGATATCTATTCTACTGTGATATTTTGCTGGTGCTTCAGTGCTGGCATGAAAGAAAATAGTTGCATGCAAAATTGTTCGAGAATTACATGTGAAATTGCAGTATTTGTTGTTTGTTTGTTAGAATAAAGCATATGCAAGCTACATTTATAAACCATGTATGGTCAGATGTGCCCATATGACATTACATGTTCTTTTTCCTCTACACAGACTAGTGTGCGCACGATACAATTTGTGTTGTGCTTGAGATATGATATGTACAACAAAGATTCTGCAAGATTATATTTTGATGTCTGGAAGCATGTCTGGGTAGTTTGCCACAGAAAACCAAAATCTTGTAACATGGGCACAACAGTCTATGTATAGGATAAAGAACATGTATTTCCATCGGTGGAAGCATATTTGGATAATTTTCCACAGAAAACCAGAAATTGTTTAGCTATGGCCATGCAATTTCATGATATTTTGTGGCTTGTAATATATTTTGGGCAGGGAAAAAAAAAATACACATTTACAGCTATGGATGGAGAAGCGTAAAGGTTCATCTTTATGCCTATCTTTTAGACTGTCCATTCATTCTCTTTTACTGTATGTACATATTTCTTGTTCTCCAATGCATACCAGCTTCCATTCATGTTCATTGTATTTTGTGCGTTCCCACATTCAAACAAACAGAATAACTGGATAAAACGACGGAGTCTTGACTGCATCAGTTGAAGAGGATATATAAAGGTGCATGATTGTATTGTTATTTCATATTGTGTTGTTTTGCATTTCATTTATTGTTTGTATATGTGTTCACCTAGTCTATTCTATGTACATGTTGTGTGCCTTCCTACATGCTAACGTATCTTCATTACATGCCTTCTTGGATACTAACCTGCTTGATGTCCATTGTGTTTTCGATGCATTGTTACATTTAAACAAAAAGAATGGATGGAGATGATGATGGGCTCTTTCACGGGTAAATAGCCATGTTTCTCTTTCTTTTACATGTATGTCTTCATTATAAGTTATCTTCATTACATGCCTTACTGCATACTAACCTACTTCGTGTTCATTGTGTTTTCGCTGCATTGTTGCATTCAAACAAACAGAATGGTTGGAGAAGACGATGGACTCTTTGGCAGGTAAATAGACATGTTTCTCTTTCTTTTAGATGTTTGTTTTCATACTAACTTGCCTTCATGTCCATTGCATATTTGGCATTGCTACCTTGGAAAAAACAGGTTGGGTGGACAGGAAGATGAATTGTTTTGTGCAACAACAGAGGGTTCCATGGTACAATATTCTAAAAGGTATACCAATTGTTCTTGTAAATTAAATATAAAAACCGGGTGGGGGCATATAATATTAGACTTGAAAACGATGTCTTGGCAGCAATGTCCCTTTATGCCCTCCCTATTTCTACTTTTTCAATTTTCTATTATCCCTTTTGTTTTCTAATTCATCTGCTTAGTGTTCTTTCCGAAAATGCCTTGGTGCGTCGGTTGGCAGACTAAGGGTTTCACATCTATGGTCATGCTTGTGGCTTGTCTAGTCCTGATGTTCATCTTCACATGCTTGCATCAGAAAAAGTTGGACTGGTGACATGGGCATGAGCAGTCAGTCTTCCCAGACATCAACAGACCCACAAGGCCAAAGGTAAAGATGCATATGCTCTGCTCTTACTATGTTTACCAAACAAATATCCTTGGCTATATATTCATCTATGGCATGGTGAATATATTGATGTCATCTGCAATACATGGTTTGCAGTTCACAAGAGGTATCAACAAGTACAAGTAAGACGGGGAACCTAACGCATGTTCTGTAGACTAAGAGGTGTGGTTGCAAAACTTTGTCTCCATAGTTCATTGAATCTATGCATGTACTTATACATTTATGCCAGTGAAAGAAGAATACAAAAAAAAAAAAATGCACAGTACCATTCACTTTAGTTTTCCTGTTCAAAAATTGTCACCAAGTCTAGAGTTGTAACATCCAAAGTACTATCAATAGAGGGATTGAACAGCCACCAAACTGGAAAATTGTTCATCGGGGACATAATGGTCGTCTATAGAACGTACTTGGACAAGACAAACAAAACTAGATCCATTATGCATGCTGACATGACAGACAAGGAGGCCATGATGACAGTGACACTAACTATTCCCCCACAACTTGTCCAGAAACATGCAGAAAAGATATTGTCGTGTAATGGGATATACATTACAAATTTTAATATATTGCCCAAAACAGTATATGACCGTGGTGATTTTGATCGAATTATTTCTCTCAATGAAACAAGTACTGTGGAAAAAAAATTTGTTGTTTGTTCAGAATATCATTTCATCCCGGACTTGACTATCAGCCAACTTACACAGAGCACTGATATTTACCCAATCGGAACGATTGACACAATTGTCACACTGGCGAGAAAACTTGGCTCGCAACACATTCTCCATAAAAAGGATGGAGAGTCAGACATCGACAAGGAAATGGTACTGATTTTCATATTTAGTTTTGTCCTTTACTTTCACATGTGCATGTATGTTGGGTAAGTTACACAAATATTGCATTGTTCCAGGCTGCAGCTGCAATTATTCGATACGTATTCAAATTTGTTTTCGTCAATGGAGCAGCAATTGCAGAAAGGGAAGCTTCCACGTATGCTCTTCAAAAATATAACAAATAAAAGGGATGTTAGAGAAAGGATCTTTTGGACAACCCAGGCAATGTTTGTAACAGATTTGCGAGCAGATATAGTATAAGATCTGAAGAAACTAGCTAGCTATACAACTGTTGTGTGTATACATCAACAAAATCATCCTCACTTTGCTTATAGAAATAGCCTTCAACATATTTTTGTGGCCTGTTTTATTTTATTTTTATTTTTTTAAGGGGAGGGGGGGATGCACTTGTGTATTATATTGTTCAATGTATTAATTATTGTGCTCCTGTTCCCAAGTTGAAGGTGTTTTAGTTGCATCCAATGTGTACACGACCCCCTTTGAACCTGTATGTGTGAAATGAAACTCTCGTGCTTCTGCCTCCGCTTTGATAAGTGATGATATGATTGATTATCTGTGATGTGGTGAAAAATGTCCATATATATGGGCATTGTGTCAATGTTTTCATCCGAACTGTGGGCAACACAACTATGCATTGTATGGTTAGGCAACCTCTGTTACAAAATGTGCTTCCTAAGTTGGCATAATTTTCGTATGAAACGTATCTATAGAAAAAGGCAAGCAGTGTCTACATGTTGTGGGGGCTTCGGATACACAACAAATTCACCTTAAATGAGGACAATGCAATTTTTCATATCGGCTAAAGAAGGGAAAAAAATATATATATCAGACTTTGGCAGGAAATGAAAATACCTCATGTGTCTCTGTAATATTTCTTCAGCATCCAGATGAATGTTCGTCGGACTTGGCTACTTGGGATTGCATGCGCATAAGATTGTTCAGTGCAAAAAATGGGGCGCATGGCAGCAAACCCCATATATCCCATGGCCCTGGTTATTTTCTACTGGGAACATATATGAGATGCAAGAGAAAACGAATGTGGTGATGTCTTTTCTTTGTATATCAAATTGTTTGATGCAAAGGTCGATGCGTCCTGCTCTATGGAACCTTGTGGTAACTTGATTGCGGCCTATTTGAAGTTTAGTTGGTTCTTGGTTGTGTGCTTCGTCTGTCAATTTGTATATTGTGGAACTCTGACTATTGTTTGGAGGACATGGAACAATAGAATTGAATTTTTTAGCCAGCTAGCCCGCAAATCCACCTGATAATTTCTATGGCGTTGTGACGCAAATGTAGTATGTGGCTTGTTTTAGCATTTTTCCTTAATTGATGAACTTGGTAAAATTAATCTCCTGGAATAATTTGAAATCAACAAATATATAATGTGTGAAGTGAAATTGTGTTATCATATCAACAAGAGGCCCTTAAAATTCAAATTGGTCATTGTTTTAACATTTTTTGCTTAATCGATGAACTTGGTAAAATTGATCTCCTAGAATAATTTGAAATCAACGAATATATACTGTGCGAAGTGAAATTGTGTTATCATATCAACAAGATGCCCTTAAAATTCAATTTGGTCGTTGTTATGCTTGCGGTGATAGAATTTTAAAAAACTTTCTTTTGTTTCCTTCATTTTTTTTTAAATAAGTGATTTACATCCTTTGATAATTTTATGTAATTCAATTGTACAATATGAATATTTAATATTAATAATTTAGTATTTGAAAATAATATTCTTAGATAATGTTAGATAGGATGACCATCCGTAAACAATTGCAATCTTGAGCCCGCCAGTCCTGGAGTCCTTCTGTCAATTTGTATGTCGTGGAACTCCAAGTGTTGTTTGGAGGACACGGGACAATAGAAGTGCAATGTTCAGCCAGAGATCCCTCAAGTCCTCATGTCAATTTGTATATCGCAGAACTTTGGGTGCTATTTGTAGGACACGGAACAATAGAGGCTCAATTTTGAGCCCGCAAGCCCGAGAACCCGCAATGCAAAAAGTGGCTAAGTATGGAATGAAGGATCCATACATGCTCTAAAAAATCGCATGTCCATACTGTATAAAATTACATGTTTACTATGTATTGCTCATTGGTCGTTGTTATGCTTGCGATGATAGAATTTTAAAAAACTTTATTTTGTTTCCTTCATTTTTTTTTAAATATGTGATTTAACATCCTTTGATAATTTTATGTAATTCACTTGTACAATATCAATATTTAATATTAATAATTTAGTATTTGAAAATAATGTTTTTAGATAATGTTAGATAGGATGACCATCCATAAACAATCGCAATCTTGAGCCCGCCAATCCTGGAGTCCTTCTGTCAATTTGTATGTCGCGGAAGTTTGAGTGTTGTTTGGAGGACATGGGACAATAGAGTGCAATGTTGAGCCAGAGAGCCCGCAAATCCACCTGTCAATTTGTATATCGCTGAACTATGAGTGTTATTCGTAGGACATGGAACAATAGAGGCTCAATTTTGAGCCCGCCAGCCCGAGAACCCATGATCCAAAAAATGAATGAAAGATCCGTACATTCTCTAAAAAATTTCATGTCCATACTATATAAAAGTACATATGTTTACTATGTATTTCTCGTTGGTCATTGTTATGCTTGCAGTGATAGAATTTTAAGAAACTTTCTTTAGTTTCCTTCATTTTTTTTAAATATGTGATTTAACATCCTTTGATAATTTTATGCAATTCAATTGTACAATATCAATATTTAATATTAATAATTTAGTATTTGAAAACTATGTTTTTAGATAATGTTAGATAGGATAACCATCCGTAAACAATCACAATCTTGAGCCCACCAGTCCTAGAGTCCTTTTGTCAATTTGTATGTCGTGGAACTCTGAGTGTTGTTTGGAGGACACGGGACAGTAGAACTGCAATGTTGAGCCAGAGAACCCACAAGTCCTCCTGTTAATTTGTATATCGCAGAACTTTGGGTGCTATTTGTAGGACACTGAACAATAGAGGCTCAATTTTGAGCCCGCCAGCCCAAGAACCCACGACCCAAAAAGTGGCTAAGTATGGAATGAAGGATCCGTACATGCTCTATAAAATCTCATGTCCATACTTTATAAAAGTACATGTTTACTATGTATTGCTTGTTTCTCGGAAAATTTCTACGTGTGGAAGTTGGTGAATGCACGTGTTCAGATTTCCACTTACTTTTATATCACTAGCCCGACCAAATTGTACAAACTTTCTTGTCTAATTAAATTGTGCAATATCAATATTTAATATTAATCATTTAGTATTGAAAATAATGTTTTTAGATCATGTTAAATAGTTGATAGGGATTACCATCCGTAAACAATGGAAATCTTGAACCCGCCAACCCTGAAGTTTGTCTATCAATTTGTATATCGTGGAACTCCGAGTGTTGTTTGGTGGACACATAACAATAGAAGTGCAATGTTGAGCCAGACAACCCGCAGGTCCGCTTGTCAATTTGTATATCGTGGAATTGTGGGTTAGGGCACGGAACAATAGAGGCCCAATTTTCAGACCGAGAACCTGCGATCCAAAAATTGGCCAAGTATGGAATGCGGGATCCATACATGATTTATAAAAATTTCATGTCCATACTTTATAAGAGTACATACTTAGTATGTATTACTCATTTTTTGGAAAACTTCTAGGTGCATAAGTTGGCGGATTCACGACTTCAGATTTCAATTACTTTTATATCACCAGCCCGATCGCTTCCCTGTTTGATATTGTAATAAATGAATATAAACTGGCCCAAGTCCAATTGTGCTATCGCATCAACACGATGCCCTTAAAATTAAAATATCATGCACGTCCGCTTGTCAATTTGTATATCGCAGAAATGTGGGTTGTATTTGTAGGACACGGAACAACAGAGGCCCAATTTTGAACCTACCAGCCCGATAACCCACGATCCAAATAGTGGCTAAGTATGGAATGAGGGATCTGTACATGCTCTATAAAATCTCATGTCCATAGTTTTTAGAAGTACATATTTAGTATGTATTACTCATTTCCTCTGAATGTTGTTTGGAAGACACGGAACAATAGAAGTGCAATGTTGAGCGAGCCAATCTGCAAGTTTGTCTGTCAATTTGTATATCACGGGACTGTGGGTGCTATTTGTAGGATAAAAAGCAATAGAGGCCTAGTTTTGAGCCTGGCAGACCGAGAACCCGTGATCCAAAAAGTGGCCAAGTATGGAATGTGGGATCCGTACAAGCTCTATAAAAACCATAGTTCCATACCTTATAAGAGTACATACTTAGTATCTATTACTCGTTTTTCGAAAAAATTCTAGATGCAGAAGTTGGCGGATTCACGACTTAAGATTTCAATTACTTTTATATCACCAACTCGACTGACCGCTTTTACGTTTGATATTGTAAGAAACAAATATAAACTAGCCCAATTCCAATTGTGTTATTACATGAACACGAGGCCCTTAAAATTCAAATAGTCTACAAGTCCACTTGTCAATTTGTATATCATGGAACTCTGGGTGCTATTTGTAGGGAATGGAACAACATAGGCCCAATTTTGAGCCTGCCAGCCCGAGAACCCACAATGCAAAAAGTGGCTAAGTATGGAATGAGTGTTGCGTACATGCTCTATAAAATATCATGCCCATACTTTATAAAAGTACATATTTGGTATGTACAACTCGTTTCTTGGGAAATTTTCTAGGTACGGAACTTGATGGATACACGTGTTCAGATTTCCACCCATTTTTATATTAGCAGCCCGACCAACCTCTTGACCATTTCATATTATACAAAAATTTTGGAATGCAAGTTTCCGAATACGTAGGTTTTTCTTTGAAATAAGATATTTCACATCCTTTTATAATTTTATGTAATTAAATTGTACAATATCAATATTTAATATTAATACTTTAGTATTGAAAATAATGTTTTTTAGGTATTGTTAGATAGTTGATAGGGATCACCATCCATAAACAATCACAAGCTTGATCCCGCCAGCCCTAGAGTCCATCTGTCAATTTGTATATGGCGGAAATCCAAGTGTTATTTGAACGACACAGAACAATAGAAATGCAATGTTGAGCGAGCCAGCCCGCAAGTCCACCTATCAATTTGTATATCGTGGAACTCTTGGGTGTTATTTCTAGCTCAAGGAACAATAGAGGCCCAATTTTGAGCCCACCAGCCCGACCAACCATCCGCTTCCCTATTTCATATTGTACAAACCTTCTTGTCTATTAAATTGTACAATATCAATATTTAATATGAATAATTTAGTATTGAAAAAAATGTTTTTAGATAATGTTAAATAGTTAATAGGGATTAGCATCCATAAACAATCGCACTCTTGAGGTCACCAACACTGGAGTCTGTCTATCAATTTGTATATCGCGGAACTCTGAGTGTTGTTTGTATGACACAAAACAAAAGGAGTGCAATTTTGACAAAGCTAGCCCGCAGGTCCACTGGCCAATTTGTATATCGCAGAATTCAGGATGCTATTTGTAGGCCACGAAACAATAGATGCCCAGTTTAAAGCCCATCAATCCGATTTGGTGAATTCGCGTCTTCAGATTTCCATTGTTACTTTTATATCACCAGCCCAACCGACCGCTTCCCCGTTTCATATTGAACAAATTTTTTGAATCACGGGTTCTTGCATAGGCGGGTTTAACATTGTGTTTCCATTGTTCTATCACGTGCAACTAGCACCCGGACTTCCATGATTTACAAATTAGCAAACAAACCCCGCCCCTTCATCTTGTATGCTTTCACTTTCTGTTTGCTTGGTCCTTTTTCCCAATGTCTCATGCTTTTATATACAGAACCCGAAGTTCAGCTATATACAAATTTCCCTCTCACCATTGCACTTCCCTTGTTCCCCTATGCACAAACAATAGCCAAAATTCTGTGACATACAAATTGACGGCCAATATCTGTCACTGAGATGCAATATGACCATCGGCCCTTCACGTCTCCTGGCTATATCTTCTTCCCTTTTTCTTTTGTAACCCGCTCGACCACTTTCCATACTTGGGTATTTCTTGCAATCAGTTTCGCGGGTTGGCGGGTGCACAAAATGTACAATGCTTTGTCACAATTCCCCATCACCATTGCCTTCGTACTTGTTTCCATATATGCAATAATTAAGCTTTAATGCTAGTAGTTCATCCTGCAAGAACCGTTAAGATTGTCATTAATGTCTGGAAGTCCGGAGAAGATTTGTCATTACTACGAATTTAACTAAGATTTGCATAGAAGTATGTTATCATTTCCAAGTATTCATTTCAAACATGATGCAATATGTTTTTATGCGCCGACAGGTTGGCGCCTTTAAGAAATTTCTAATTCTTAATCTCTCTTCGTCATCACCGCCACCTTCGCACTTTTTTCTAAATATGCAATTAGTGAGTTGTAATGGTAACATCTCATTCTGCATGAACCCTGGAGATTGTCATTGATCAGTGAAAGGATTGAGGATATATTCCATTGATATGCATTAAACCATACTTTGTGGAGGGTTATATTATCCCTCCCCAATTTTCATTTCAAACATCCTCTCAAGAAAATGGAAATTCTCATTAACTTGTAGCATCAGTTCTGTCCAGATATAGTAAACACATTCAGGCATAATGGCCAGAGGTTCCACTATTCCAGGGCATATTCTTACTACTCATCTCCCTCCGCCTGGGAGAAAAAAAGAATATGGTCCCTTGATACACCGAGAGATATATTTCAATCCAAATAATTCCAAGGCAACCATGCCTACTCAGAGAACCTACCCAAATGCATTGATGGCTGGCACAAAGGTTGAAGTCATGGATTCTGAGCTGGAAGAAGATGATCTAATGGGCGATGATACGACAATGGATGATGGAAATGCAGAGACTCTTCCCACTCTTACACCAAAATTGAAATCAACCATAATGGGCGGAACTTCTCGGCTCAGCGATGGCAGTCATGACAACACTAAAAGGAGTTTCAGAAAAGAAACTGACGTTGAACGCAATAGCCGCTTTGCAGCGCAAAAGTAGGAATTCCAGAGTTCCAAATTAGTCCATTCTAGGCAGAAGAGTTTCATTGTAAGGAAATGATATGTTGATGCTCCTAGAGATATATTTGAAGCCAAAAAATTATTCACTTGCGAGACTACTATCTTGTTCTCTGGATATAGAATTAACATCTTCGGGAACCAGGTCCAGAATTCTCACTGTTGCAAGGAATTTTTCTACTAGTCATCTCCTTCCACCCAGAATGGACTAATTCGGGCCTCTGAAATTGCATGTGCAACTTGTGTCCCTGAATTTTTTTCAAATATGCAGAGGCAGTTTCTAGTTGTGTCTGAAGTTTCAATTAAGGGCTATTCCATTTGACCTGCAACATTTTTTGTCTTCTTCCTCATAGGAAGCTTCTAAAAACTATCAATTTCACCAGAGGATGATTCATTAAGGAGAAAACTGCAAGGATCCTGCATATTGCGGATCCCGTGAGTGTGTTTGTGGAAGATACGTTCAATGTTTTGGCCCAAATAAGTGGGACCAATTTCTAAGGATAGATGTACAATACTCGGTGCTTTTCTTTTTTTTTAAAACAGATTTTCTATTAAAATAAATGTCCTTCGAGTCTTCGATACTGCTTCTTTTCTGGATTTAACGCCTGTTTTCATTAGCATGGTTCGGTGCTCTCGTAGTTCTTCGATACTGTGTTTACTTAGGTTATTTTTTCTAAGATGGAACATCTAACAATTATATGGAAATGTACTGTGTCAATTCACCATCCTTTTATGAAAACAAAAAATGGATTACACAAAGTTTCAAACCAACATTCAATTCTATTTGTAATGCGGATAGAACATAGCAACACCAATGTACAATCTTGCAGCAAAATCGCCATTCTTGTTTCTAGACATGCAGTTATTAAGTTTTAATGCTAAAAACCCATAATGCAAAGAGTTTAATACTTAAGTTAATATGTTACAGTCATGGAAGAATGTATCAAGAACACAATTACACCCACAGTTTCCAATAAAATCTAATCTTCAACAAAGCATTTGTTGGCAATTACTAGAAAATGAAGTTTAATAGTTAAGCTAATATGTTACAGTCATGGAGGACTGTATGAATAACATACTTACATGCATAGGTTGCAATAAAATATAATCTTCAAAATGCATTTACTGACAATTAGTAGAAAATGATGGTTTTTCAACAATGGGGCTTCTTTGAAACCAATTCGCGCTTACAAAAACTACCCTACCCCTTTCTATTTTCCCACTCTTTTATTCCCTGTAGTTTCTCTTCCTGGTTACTTAATCATTTTTTTCCGAAAATTCCTTGTTGCGCGGCTTGGCGGATTCATGTGTTTCCAATGAGTGCTTCCTCTTTCTTTAAATTGGCCCTCTATTGTTTCGTGTCCTACAAGTAGCACCCAGATTTCTACGATATACAAATTGACAAGCGGACTTGTGTGTTGGTTGGCTCAACATTGCACTTCCATTTTTCCGTCACCTCCAAACAGCATTCGGACCTCTGCAATATACAAATTGACACACGTGCTCCAGGGTTGGCGAGGTCAAGATTTCCTTTGTTTACGGATGGAAAAGTGCTAAAATGATCCATACCACATTTTCACCACAGAAGCTATATTAAAGGGCAAAGTATTTCCTCTATAGTTTTGTGTCCTACAAACAGCACCCACAGTTCTGCACTATAGAAATTGACAGTCGGACTTGCGGGTTGGCTGGCTAAAACAATGCCATGAAGTTCTGCTATATACAAATTGACAAACGAAGCATACAACCAAGAACCAAGTAAACTCACGGATCATATTACTGGTTGTTTTTCACTGTGCCCGCCAACTTCGGACTTCTTTCCAACTATATATCTTGACAGGAAAATGGGATATTTGTTACAGATGTGAATATATTGGTCCTTCTTTTCCATCTTCTATACTTGGCCAAATATATGTTTCTCTTTTCCCTTAACTTTATCTTTCTCGTCACTTATTCATTTTTTCAAAAATGTATGGTTGTGCACGTGGGTGGATTTGCAAGTTCACGCTTTCACTCGTTCTCTTATATGGCGGAACTGACCAACTGCTTCCCCATTCCATACCCAGACACTTCTCTGACCACGAATTTCCAGTAGGAAGGCTCTAGATTGGACTTTTGTTGTTCCATGGCCTGCGAATAGTACCGTCACTTCCGCGATATACAAATTTACAACCAGACTCAGATCATACCCTCTTCCATATTACAATCTACCTATCATTCCCTCTTCTTTGGTATACATTTTGCACTAAAAACTTTTGAGAAATACAATTTAACCATCGGGTCCTCACGTCTTCTATGGAACTATTGTCCACCCATTTTCATGGCGAATCGTCGATTTGGCAGTTTCAAGAATATTCAGTTCTTAGTCGTTGTTTCTTGTGCCCGCACCCCTTTGCAATTAGAAATTACCAATTATATATAAGATCTTATTTCTAGGCATGCAATTAGAAAGTGCTAATTTCAAACATCATGGAATGTCATTTGCATGTCGTCAGGTTGGTCCGTTCATGAAAACTTCAATCCTCGCTTCCGAGAACGAGTTCGCCTGACCGTTTCCCTATTCCATACTTAGCCACTTTCCTGCAATTTCGCAAATATACAAATTGGCCGCTGAACTGCCCCATCATGATCTCCTACATTTTACACGTTATGCAGTCAAAAATTTCAATACATAAAATTTGACCATGGAACACTTGCCTCTCCTCAGTATCCCCGTAACCCTTTTTATATCTCGTCCGACTTCTTTTCAGACCTTTCCATTATTTCCATGCTCTCTCGTGTCTCTGTGACCTTCGCACTTGTCTATAATAAAAGAAAATTAATTGTTTTATATAATATATATATACATATCTTGTTTCTAAATATGTAATTACTGACATTTACTTCTAACAGTTCATCATGTAGGAACTGCATATATTGTCATTAATGGGCGAAAGGCTCGAGGAGATATCATATTAATGTGCATTAAACCAAGCTTTGTGGAGGGTTATATTATCATTTTCGAGTGTTGATTTCAAAATCATGAAAGGTCGTTCACACGTCATCGCCTTCACACGTTCACGAAACCTCCAATCCTTAATTGCTCTTCATCGTACCCACCACCTTCACATTTCTAAATATGCAATAAGTAAGCTTTACTGTTGATAGTTCATCATGCACCACCCATACAGATAGTCATTAATCAATGAAAGGCTCAAGGAGCTTTCCCATTCATAAGCATTTTGTAATGTCCCCCACCTCTTAGAGAGGTGATGAGGAGACTCAGTGGCCTGGGCACCCCCACTAGGTCATAGTCTCACACTGAGGGGGGGAAAGTCAAGAAGTTAAAAGTTATATTTTTAAGTTGACTTAATAAAGAAAAAGGATAAAGGAGTAAAAGATAAATCAACAGAAGAATAGAAGATTAACCCTGGGAGTTAACCTAACTCAACAGAGAATTAGAAGGAAAAGTATAAGTAAGAGGTTGGGGCACACCTATTACTCATTATGGTTTTGGATTAGCATTTGCTATTTCTCTTGAGCATTCAGTTTGGGGGTTTTGTTGTACAAACCCTTGTGAGCATCTCAGTGGTGAAATATCCACTCACCTTGTTCCACAGCTTGGTCTCAGGGATGAAAGAATCCTCCACACCATTCTAGTCTCATCCCATCTCCATCTAGCATTTCAGAAGGTAGAAGGTCGTACTGTTCTTGTGTTTCCATCCAGGGGTGCACCATCATCTAGAGGGAGGTTCGATCTAGCTTATATTGAGGGCCTAGGGCCATTCTGATAGTTGGGTTTTGTTTGCAGGGGCAGGACCATCAGTTTGAGGGATTTGTTGGAGGGTTATCATCATTCTACATTTGTCTACAGATTGGGTTGGGTTAAGGCCTTCAAGCCTACCAGCCTACAGGAAGCCATTTGGAAGATGAGGGATCTGGGTCTAGCTGCTAAACCAAAATTCATACCCAGACCACCTCTTAACAATGGTGGAAGAGATCAAAGGCCTCCAAT
>SNQJ01S0040213.1:17038-64808 GCA_010110895.2 Picea sitchensis
ATGGTTTTCATTTTCTCTTCCATTTCTTGGATCGCTTCTGGTCCCACTAGGACCCTATCCTCAAGCCGATCCCAACTCAAGGGCGTATGACATGGTTTCCCGTAAAGAAACTCGAAAGGCGCCATCTTAATGGTGCTCTGGTAACTGTTGTTGTAAGCGAACTCCACTAGTGGCAAGAATTATTTCCAACGCTTTTGTTGGTCCATTACGTACATGCGCAACATGTCCTCCAAGGTTTGGTTTGTTCGTTCGGTCTGTCTGTCATTCTTTGGGTGATATGCAGTACTAAAGTTAAGTTGGGTTCCCAAGGCCTCTTGGAAACTCGTCCAAAATTGTCCAATAAACACCGATCCTCAATCAGATATAATCTTGTTAGGCACGCCATGCAGCCTTACAATCTCACTGATGAAAACTCTAGCAATGTCAAGTGCCTGATACGTCGTACGCACAGGAATAAAGTGAGCACTCTTCGTCAGAGTGTCTACTACTACGAAAATCGAGTCATGTCTCCTTGTCGTCAGTGGCAATCTACGAGGAGAGAAAGATTGCAGTTCTAAATGAGTTGTTGTTGAGTGCCAAGGTTAAATGTACTCGTCGACATACGGGAGAAAAGACTTGTCATTTGTAATAAAATTATGAATTCACCAAAAATATAAAATATAGATTCGCCATTTGAAAAAAAATAGCATATAGATTGTCACTAAAATACAACATCGCTGACAGCAAGAAAAACACAGTTAGGGAAGTCAAACTCGGTCTGGGAGTGAAGAACCCAAAGGTAACTCGCCAGTTAATTCAATCAAAATTTAAAAGGGATGCCAATCAAGGGAAGGGAATGGCCGCCATCATTTGTTTTCAAAGCACACTAGATTTTGCCTATTAAGTAATACCGATTTGAAGGATGAGATTGCAGGCCGGGAGTAAAAATAATCACATTTTAATTTTCCAGGAATGTATCAGCGTAAACTTAAAATTTGCCAGAATCATCAATACAGAGTTAAATTATCCTTGCATACATAAGACGCAGTCGAAAATGTAAATCGAAGAGCATGGTGAGAGGAGCGTAAGCATGGTAAGAGCAGCGTAAGGGTTACAGTCAACACCGCAGGGAGATCAATCAACCAATCAATTAGTCAGGATATAAAATTTTCAGTCCTAAAACTACACCAACAGTTTCCTACTCAATACATCAACAGATCTAAAACATACATCCTACAATCATTCTATCAATCAACAGAAATGCGTAACATTGCCTGTTCGCCCGCTCCGAGTGTCGTCCATGCGCTCCGTGCCACTTCTTCTCGCCGACCGTCGAGACCTCACCGGTACCTCCCAGCCAGCGCTAGGGGTACTCTGCTTCCCCCTTAGCCCCCCAAGCCGCAAAGGGGCCACACACTATCCAGATGGTACGTCTAGCTCCCAGCTCGGCTCGCAAGGCCGAGCTATAATTTCCACAGATGGGTCTGTACTCATTGAAGTTACAACTGAATCCATCATTGAAATGTTAAGGTGCCCATTAGACCCTGAGAGTGAAGTGTTAAACGGATTTGTATTAGCCAAATGTTTCAGAGAGTTGAAACCTCATGACAGAGTGGTTCTATTATAGTCTTGAATGTGCAGGAATGTTGATTTTCTTGTGGATAATGTTATTATTGAATCTAGTATGTTTCCTGAAATTTCAAGAAAAAATATTTCCATGGTCTGTGCAATCTTGGGAAAAGATAAGGACCTTGTGGTTGATGAGTTTGTGCTAGGAATTATGGTGTCGATTTGTGTATTTGTAGCTAAACCCTTGATCAAATTCAATTATACTCAATTTCTAGTTGATCAAATTCATTATCAATTTTTAGTTGATCAAATTCATTACCAATATTACCTTGTTCATTTATTCTTTTTTTTCAAGCCACCCATTTTGCATCCCTTGGATTAAGAGTTAAAGATGAGATTGATATCCTAGTTAAAGATGAGATTGATATCCTAGTGTCAATGATTCATTGGATGAGACAGATTAAGAAGAAGTGCCTGAATGTTGGATTCTCAAAGTATATTGACATATTTATGTCCAAAGCCATTTATAAGTGGATATTATAAGAAGAAGCCTCAAAAATTTTCTTTTGAATGAAGAAAAATTATTAAGGTAAATATCTTTAAGAGTGGGAGATTGGTATATATTTGAGAATTAATCAAATTTAGTTATATTATCGTGAAATTCGACCTTTCCTTTTACCCATTTTCTTGATTCCAATAATATTTTCACTCAAATACATTAGACAAAGATTGAACTAAGATGATGTCCATTTTGTGTCAAGAAAATATAAAACTACTTTCAAATTGAAAAAGGAGGTAGGACCTTTTATCAATAATTCCGCATCAGCTTTGCAGGTAGCAACAAAGGTTCTCTCCGATATGGGATTTAAAGACAGAGAAACATGAATATATGTGTTGGATCATGTTGTCATTGATGCTAATGGTTTGATTGATTGATGTCAATTTGATTTGATTTGATGTCAAGTGATTGATTAATTGATCCATGATTGATGCCAAATGTAATATGTATTGTCCTTGATGGAGAATCGATAGATGTTATGCATAGATGAAGACATCATCGAGTCGGCATTGACATGATGCAACATGAAGATGGACTAAGGTGGTTTCGATATATGATTTTACATAATTGATCATCATAGTCTTATCATGGTTGATATGGTACAAATGATGAACTCCAAAGTGGTCCCCTCATGGTGAAAGTTCACGGGAAGACGCTTATGGTTGAGTTATCCTAGAAGAATGGTTGGAGAACCCATATTTGATTATGGAACATGAGACGAAGATCAATAAATTTGTTGGTGAAATCATCCTAGATGGTTAATGCTTGTCATGCCATTTTCTGGTATGTGGAATGTCAACATAACCTCATGGTTTAAGAGTTATGGCCTTATGAAGATAGAGGACCCTCATATGAAGGCTTCTGAAGCTCCAAAGGTCAAAGAAGTCAAAGAGCTTTGCAAAAGAAAAATCATTATTTAAATGATAAAGCAAAGTGAAAAAATCAAAAAAGATTGATGAATATTAAAGTAAGGTGACACAATCGAGGAAGATTATTTAATCATCAAAGTAATGGAGAACTTTCTATTTATGGAAAGTGGTTAACTCAGAAATGAGGAAGTAACCTAGATTTAAGGACCTAGAAGATGAAGAGTATAAATAAGAGGCAATGGTCTTCAGAAATGCACATTTGGGAGTATCTCTTGTGTATCTTGGAGCATGATTGAAGATATATTCGAGAGAGAGTCTAGAGGATCATGGATGCATCAAAGTTTTGACAATGTCAGAGATCTTGATCTACTAAAGTCTCAGAGGTTCAAAACCCTAGTTTATGAAGGGTGTACAGATACCATGAGACAAAAGGAATGCACATATGCGTATTGTAAGGAAGATAGGCACTGCATAAGATAAAGTCTTGAAGACTTTGTATCGAGATGATGACGTCTCGAAGACTAAGGCAAGTTCCGTGATCTACATTCTATGGGTTCCGATACATAGAAGCTACAGGCGGTTGTATTGTTGTCTTGATGCATATTCTTGTTTGTTGTGTTGTGAATGCTTAAGGCACTCTTGGTATGGTTGTTATGATGGTTTGAATTGGTTAATGGACCGAGAAACACTCTTATGATTCGTGCTAGTTGATATGATTGCTATAGTATGCACGTATGCTATGTATACATGTTTTGAGTAGCATTTATAGTGTATATTGGAGAAGCATGAATAAGTTGTTGGAGATATTGGATGTGTTGTGATTATTTCTAGATTAGATGAAAGATTTATTGAGAATGTGATTGAAGGTTGCAAAGGATCTAATTTTATCTTGAAGAGAAAACCCTAAGTAAATCAAAAGGCATACACATTCTATAGAAAGATCAATTACCGCATTACACATGGGTTAGAGCTGTATGCCAAGACACATGCAAGTAATTCCACTATTGACAAGTCGGTAACTTGACATCACATTATCTCGGGAGGATTGCCACCATATCGCTTGGAGTCGGTAAGTTGAGCTCCTGGTATAGAGTTGAAAGTTTCCGTAGAGTTGTACTATATTTAGTTGAATTAAAAGTAAGGATTGTATACAAGTCCAATAAAAAGAAAATTGTACACAGCATCTTGTGTTCGTTGTACTTTGTGGTGATGATTTGTTGATGATATATTGTTGATATATGTTGCTTATATATGTTCACATCTAACTGGGTTCTATAAATGACAAATAATAAGCAATTTATAATGGTATAGCTAACTAATTGAGTCGTGTAAGAGGGAAGTTTTGGGAGATCTCCACACTCATTCACCCCCTCTAAGTGTGGTAGGTGTGTCCAACAATTGGTATCGAGCAAGCTCACTATGTTTCCACCAAGCTTGGAGGATATCTATAGACACAAATGGATGATGGGGTACCAATCTCTGATGAGGAAAACTATTCTCCTACTTGGAGAATAGAGATGAGAGTACATTTGAAGGAGCTGAGAGAAACTATTTGGAAGGCAACCATTGATCGCTTCTTTAAAGAACAAGTCGCTTGCATCTCAAAGGAAGGAAAGAAGAATGATGCATTGGCTCAAGACCATTCTTAGTGGACTCAAGTCCTATCAAAGAGAGCATGGGAAAATGTACTTCCACCAAGGATCTATGGATAAAGATAGAGAGACATATCAAAACAAGAAGAAGATGTTGAAGACCACCCATCAAGATCATTAAAGGTAAAAAAATCTCCAAAAAACCCTTGATTATATTATTTCTAGATGATCTTAAAAACACTTCAAATGAAGACAAAGAATCCAGTGATGATGTTAGCACAAATGAAGATCTTGAAGACATTTCCAATGAAAGCAAAGAATCATAATGAGGTTAGCACAAATGAAGATCTGAAGACATTTCAAATGAAAGCAAAGAATCATGTGATGATGTTGAAAAGGAAGATCTCGAAGGTATTTCAAATGAAGGTAAATATTCCAAGACTTGATTGCAATGATTCAAAATGATGATGATGTTGAATTTTTCTCAAGAAGAAGAAAATCTAGAAATAGTTTGTGTAGAGTATGATGGTAGTTATCCCATGGAAAGAATAGAAGAAAATGTATTAAACTTCAAAAAAAAGTTGAAGATGGTTTATATGAATATAGAAATGACTATTATTATATAGATTATAGCTATCTTTCTAGATAAAATTAAGAAGTTTCTTAGGAGGAGTCAGCTAACATATTGAAGAAATGAATGATCAAGGAACCAGAAGAGAAAGCAATAAACTCAATTAGAAGAAAAGGAAGAAGATATCAACAACACAACAATGAAAAGGAAGAATATAAGGTAGATGATGAGATTAGCAAAAAAGTTTTGAAACTATTTTCCATCTCAAGCACCCAAATTGAAGAAGCCAAAAGGGTAGAGGAACTATTGAAGAATCAAATTAATGAAAAGAAGAGTCATACAGTCATAAGTTAGAAGTCACATTGCTGGATCTTAGAAAAGAAGGTAGAGAAGTCAAACAAATTCTTGAATAGCTCACTAATCTTGAATGAGATCTTTGAAAAGTCAAAGATCACCAAATGATAACTGGGTCTTGGATATACAGAAAGCTAATGCGATGTTGAGTAAAGCACCTCAAAGAAGCATGAGGTAAACGATGAAGAAAAGGTTGCAAGTAAACCATCTACAAAAGGCAAGGAAAGCTTCAAAGTAACTAAGCAAGAAAGACATCAAGAAACTATCTTTATACCTCAAAGAAAATGGACACCAAAGAAAACGTGCATGAAAGTGTTTTCATGGTCAATGTTATTCATGTAATGAATATGGTCACAAAGCTTTGGAATGTAGATCTTATGCAAGGAGGATGGTAAATGGAAGATTTCATACCATAAGGTGTTGGAGATGATCAAGTAGGACACATTGTCGCCCATTGGTCACAACATGAGATGCTACAATCAGGAAGTGGATTTACCACAAGTCCTGTGATTGCCGAACACAAGAAGAAAGTCCATGATGAGGACTTCATATAGCATGACTAGAATGGGCGGACGAAGTAAGGAAGGGATATATCTTTGAAAATATGGAAGCTCATATCTCAAGTTTTGAGAAGCAAGGACACCTTCAGAAGTGTAAGAAGAAGACCGAGCAACTAGAACAAAATGAAAGCCTAAAGGGAATCTCAAGTGTGTCATCTACTGAGGTATATGTGGGTGACAATGGTAACAATCACGTACATACGCCGCTTCTAATTTTTTGAATAGGCCGCCATTAATACCGCCATTTGTCTATGCAGAAGGTCGTGTATATGCGGTAAAGCCTTGGGAAAGCGGGGATATGCACATTGGTTGTAGCTTGATGTGATGGTTTAACTCGTTGCGTGGTCCGACATTGTTTGCTGCGTTCCCATTACTGTTTGTTGTAGGTTTCGCGATTCTATATTTGATTATGTAAAGTGATGATAAAATTAATGAAAGGCCATCTTGGATGCATGGCAATTAACCCATGAGTATGGATTGATAAGTATTTTTATTGAAAACAATGTCATATTGCAAAGGAAGTTACTACATTCGTTATGTGATATGTCTTGATGATGCTATCTAGATATGTCATTGATATATTGAAGCATACTACTAGCACATGTGTTGTTGGATGCTTAGTATTTGTCAGAGATTGGAGGATTGATGTTGATCTGTTGGTATACATGGTTGGTACATTATTTTGAGCTTCATTGATATATCCTATCATGTGTTATTGGAAGAATATTTTTTGGATGTCCTAGTGGATTGGGCTATATATTGGGACATGTAGTTGATGATAATCATGTTGTACATCATTGATGAGTCATATCTGGATGCATACGAGTGGTACATTTCTAATACATTGGTAGAGGCACCTACTAGCAGTTTGATGGGCACATATTTTATGGAGGATTTGGCATACATGTAAGGGATTCATCATGCCAGGCATTGATGCATGGCTGATATACTTTCTTGGTACAAGAAGTGATACATGTTGATGTACATGTTTGGTACACCTGCAGATCGAGACATGTTTGATGATTGTACACCATCAAGTATTACTTTGATTAGCACAACAATTGGTATTTGTTTGAGATACATGGTTATGGCACTTGTTTCATGGTGGAGACATATCAAGAAAGATGGCGACACTTTGTTTTTGGAATATTGGTAGATGCACATGGTTGGCATATTGGTAGATGCACATGTTGGCATATGGTTGATACATTCCATTGATGAGATCTTATGGAACATTGTATGGTATTGATTTACATGGTTGATGTACATGGGTGTTGTGCATGATGGGCACACAATTGGTACATGATTTACTTGGTTGATATTTTACTCACGATTCTCTATTTTATTGTTGACATATATTTTGTTTCATGATGGTTGGTATGGCATGAGTTTGATACATGTACAGGTCCAAGGATCATCATATGGTAGCATATTATTCATCTTGCAGAGACGATAGGGGATGACATACCCATAGGGGGAGTCATTTTTCTTCCCATGGTTCTAGGTGGAGAAAAGATCCCTATACTTGAAGAAAGAGCATAGAGGCATAGTTCCAGGGGGAGAAATGGTCACAGAAGGAGCATTAGTGATGTATCTTTAGCATTACATCAGAGTGATATCACTTGTTCAAAACGAGAGAGGTTATTCAGAGGAAGATCAAAGGAATTTAGATAGGGGGATCAACCCCAAGGAGAGTTCAGAGAGGGGGAGAAACCCCAAGGGGAGAATGGCCCTTTGCCATTGATGTCAAAGGGGGAGAGATAGTCACATTTATGTTATTGATGTTTATTGATGGGGAGAGATAGTCATTGATGACTATTGATGTAGAGCATGCCTTGTCTACATGTTGACATCAATTATTGGTGTTGACATCAATGTTGGTATTTCCATCAATGCCAAAGGGGGAGATTGTTGGATCTTGTTGTCATTGATGCCAATGGTTTGAGTGATTGATTTCATTGATTGATGTCAAGTGATTGATTGATTGATTGATGATTGATGTCAAATGTAATATGTATTGTCCTTGATGAGAATGAATAGTTGTTATGCATAGATGAATATGGATCAATGAGTTGTCATTGATACATGACGCAGAGATGAAGATGGATTGATGTGGTTTCTTTGATATATGATGCATAGTTAAATTTATCATCATAGTCTTATCATGGTTGATAAGGTGCACAAATGGATGAACTCCAAAGTGGTCCCCTTATGGTGAAATCCCTCACGGGAAGATGCTTTACAGTTGAGTTATCCTAGAAGAATGTTTGGAGAACCCATGTTTGATTGTGGAATAATGAGATGAAGATCAATAAAGTTGTTGGTGAAACTATCCTATATGGATAGTGCTTGTCATGCCATTTCCGGTGGTATTTAGAATGTCACATACCTCCTCATGGTTTGAGAGTTATGGCCTTATGAAGATAGAGGACCCTCATATGAAGGCTTGAAGCCCCAAAAGGTCAAAGAAGTCAAAGAGCTTGCAAAGAAGAAATCATTATTTAAATGATAAAATAAAGTGACAAAGTCAAGAATATTATTTAAATAATAAAGTAAGGTGACAAGATCGAGGAGGATTATTTAATTAATAAATTAATGGAGAACTTTCTATTTATGGAAAGTGGTTAACCCTAGAAATGAGGAAGTAACCTAGATTTGGGTTAAGTGACCTAAAATAGGTTAAGTAACCTAGAAGATGAAGAGTATAAATAAGAGGCAAGGGTCTCTTGTGAAATGTACATTTTTGGGAGTATCTCTTGTGTATCTCTTGAGCATAATTGACGATCTATTTTGAGAGAGAGAGAGTCTAGAGGATCTCATGGACACATCAAAGTTTCAACAATGTATGAGATCATGATGAAAAAAGTCTCGGAGGTTCAAAAACCCTAGGTTTTGAGGTGTACATGGGCTACAATGAGACAGGGCACATACATACGTGGGTTGTATGAAGAAAGGGCACATACAGTATAAAACATCTTGAAGACTTGTGGCTGAGCTGATGACAGGCTCCTGAAGATTCAGGCAGGTTCCATATCTGCATTCTATGGGCCCAAATATGCCATAGAAACTCTGGTGTGGTTGTATTTTTGTCTTGATGGATATTCTTGTTTGTTGGGTGGTGAATGCTTAAGGCATTCTTGGTATGGTTGTTATGATATGGTTTGAATTGTTTAATGGAGTGACAAACACTTTTATGATTCAGTGATGATATGATTGCTATAGTATACTGGTTGCTTATACATGTTTTGAGTAGCATTCATAGTGTATGGTTGAGAAGCATGAATAAGTTGTTGGAGATATTGGATGTGTTGTGATTGGTTTTGGATCAGATGAAAGACATATGCGAATGTGATTGAAGGTTGCAGAGGATCTGAGTTGATGTTGAAGAGAAAACCCTAAGTAACTCAGAAGACATACGCAGGATGTAGAACATACTGATCATGTACATACGTGGGTTGTACTGAGCCATGGCGCATACACATGCGGGTTGCACTACTGACAGGTTGTGTACCTATGACAGATTGATATCTGTGGAGGATTTTTGCCTCATCTCAGTTGGTGCTGAGGATGTAAGCTAAGTCTTTCATATAGAGTTGGTGCTCTTGTAGAGTTGTACTCTATTCAGTTGTTGCTGAAAAACCCCAAGGATTGAAGTCCGTAATAAAAAGAAAATTGTACATACATCTTATGTTCATTGTGTTCCTTGTGGTGATGATTTGTTGATGATATATTGCTGATATATGTTCACATCTAACTAGTTATAAATGAAAACAATAAGTAATGAGTAATGGTGATAGCTAACTAATGAGTTTTGTGTAAGAGGGAAGTTTTGGGAAAAGGGCTCCACACTCATTCACCCCCACTTCTAAGTGTGGTAGGTGTGTCCAACAATATGACCCTCATGCTTTGATTTCATCAAAGAGGATTTCACATGGTCAGACTCCTTATCATCATGAGCGAAAAATGAAGGTGGAGTTGTTGGAAAACCAGAGCAACTGGAAAGATGTGCAAAATATCTTGCAAGTCCATGGTAAAATACCAATAAATCCAGTGACAAAGACTCTAAAGAAGTTTGAGCAGATATTGAAGAGAAATAATATAGATTCAAGTTCAAAGGATTTAGAAATAGATGAAGACAAGTCATCAAAAAGGAAAGAGATAGAGCTAGTTGAGGAGGAGGAAGACTAATAATTACAGGAAGAAGTAGTACCAATGGACAAAGAACCTATAGTATTTGTGGAAGTGTCATCATCAGCAAAGGTCAATAGTATAGAGGGCCAGAATGAAATAGTGTCTTCGACTATAGATCAATCAAAGTAGATTGATTTTGTTAATCAATTCAAGGATATTGGGAAAAATGAGTTCAAAGATTAGGCAAAACATTATTCCCAAAATATTTGATCAAGGAGGATCACACATAGGGATGCTCTCTGTTTTTTATTATGAAAAGGGTAGATTGAATATAGTAGTGATGGAGCCAAAACAACATAAGAAAGTGAAAAAGGTGTCTATTGATCTCAATGTAGTGCATCCACTGGATACAATGGATATGCGTAGACAAACTGGAGAAATATTGAATAGATATGTGATGATTCCCAATTTGGGAATAAAGAAGATGCAAGTTATAAATAAGAAGCTTAGAAACCATCTTAAAAATAAGAAATTGACAAATAGAAGAAAGAAAATAAGAGTGGAGGAATTAGAAATATGGGTAATGGACTTGGGATCCAATCTAGAGGACGTAGCATCTATGCAAGCCCTGGTGAAAACTAAAGAAATAGAGATCCAAGCACTCAAAAGAAGGCTTAAAATCCATGGAATTGAACATGTCTAGACTCCAGAGTTGCGGGCTATCCAAGAAGAAAAGGATGAACTCATGAAGAAAGTGGTGCAAATAGAAGAAGAGATGGAGTTGTAGCAAAATAAGATTGAAATTTTAAAGGGAGGATTCACTTCATCATGCGCAATAACATCAATAGATGCAAAAGATGGATTGTCAATAGCACCGACAAACTTGGATATAAAGGGAGATGAAATTGAAAAATTGAAGAGAATAGTTGCAACACAGGATGAGGAAATGAAAGGGAAGGATAAATTCATTACATAATATGAAAATATAAAAGCTAAGATGCTTACATAGATCGAATAGTTGAAAAACATATTGTGCAGAAAATGTTATTTGGTAGGAGATAGACACATTATCTGGGATGAAATCATAAATGAAGTTGCCAAGATATGAGATTATTTCAAGATAAATGATGATGAAATGCTATTAACCAATCAAGTAGATGAAGTTATAAAGAAATCATTTCACGAATTAGGAACTCAACCATAGGTTTCTACCCAAATTATTAAGTTCCTAAATTCCAATTCCATTGAAGCATTAATAAGCAAAGGTGTGAAAGACATAAACACAATGGTTATGGAGGCCAAAACATTTTTTACAAAAAGGAATTTATCGTAGAGTGCTGAGAAGAAATGCATAATGGTGAAGGAAAATATCGACTCTTTCAAAAATAGATTTGAAAACCTAGTCAAGATGGGGTTACCTTAAGCTTTGAATGATAAGGGAAGGCTCTTATCAAGTGAAAGTTACAAAAATAGTTTGTTTGCAGTGAGAAAAAATAAGAGAAAGTTTGAAGGTATGGCTAACAATTTAAGAGGGAAGACTATTGTGGATATGTTGAGACATGATTTCTATCCTCTGTGGGAAATTAAAAATCTATTTTCAAATACTCCTACATATGAGAGATACACTCAACTAGATATTGCATTCAAACAAATGAGGTCATTCTAGTATCCATCAAGGGAAACATGGAGAATTCTTATCCATCTATTGACATGATGACTTCATGTTTGGCAAATAATTGTTTTTCATTTTTTTATAACTACTCCATCCAGACATAATGTTCATATGCATATTTCTGTACAAGTTTTGTTCAAAGAAATGGGAATTTTTGCTTCATGAAGTAATGAAAATATATGATGGTAAGAGAGAAGACAGTTGAATGTTGCATTTTGTTAAATGTAATATGTATCTATTAAGCTACTTGCCAGTGCATTGAGTCAATTCCAGTTAACATTGGTTGTACATTTATTTAGTTGTTGGCATTATCAATCTTATTGGAGATGCATTGGATCCTCACTGTATGGTTGTATTTATTTAATTGTTAGATGGGTATTGAAACATCAATTTGGTGTATCTTTAGTGTGAATCAATTTCTATTCATTATAACTATCCTATCTTTCTCTCTTTGAACTTTGACATTTGTCCATGCATGGAAAAACAATTGGCAAAGGATGTGCATAAATGGTGTGATAAAATATCCAATTAGGCCTATAGTCATTTGGGATGGTGATCATTTCTAGTATGTGGTCTCAACTTACTTTAATAAAATATGATTGTTGGAATATGAATTATTGTCGATCTCTTGTAAGCTATTATGGAGAAAAAGGGAGAAGTAACCTAATTAGTGTTCTAAAACTACCATGTTCTTACTAGAATCCATAAAAAGTTCAGAGTATTCTAGTGACAAGAAAAAGGAAACTTGAAGATGGATATGAGATAGAAATAAGTTATGAGGTCAGAAAAATAGTTCAAACAACTTGAGACCTGGAAACATAGATGTATGTTAGTTTTAATATAGCAAATAACTAGAAAGAAAAACAGTAATTGACGCAACCATATTCATAAATGTAAAATAAACTTATGCATATCAGTAACAAGGAAAACAAATAGTTGCTAAATATGTATTAATATAGAAATTGATGTCCAATTCCACATGATCTATGTTCAATTTCATTTAAAGAGTGAACAATAAGATTTTCTAAAAATTCTAATAAGAGTGCAGAAACAGTGAACAAAAAGCTTGTATTCATAAATAAACCTCAGAAAAAAAAGAACAATGGTTTTTAGAAATGAACATCTCACTAGTGTTGAATAATAGTATGAAAACCAATAAAACATGTTGCAAGAAGTGCAATTCTAGGTTCTGAAAGCTTAAAACATTAAGGCTTTTACAAGAATGCAGATAACATTTTCTCTGGAAACTCTAATCTTGTTTTTCTATACAAAATTATAATAAATAGGAGAGTACATTCAAATTTTTGTAACTTGTTCCTCGTGTGGGTGGAATCAATAGGTGCAGTTATCTTAAATTGATTTGATAAATGATATCAAGGAGAAATATTATGGGGAAGTCTAGTAACACATGTGCTGACTTTTTTTGGTTCCATTTTTTCCTGCTTTTTCCATAAGGAATATCTATGTAACATGGTTGCAATTAACGAGGGTTGGGAAATTCCCTTATTTAATATGCATCGATAGATTTTCCTAGCAATTTCCTCTTGTTTAACTGAAAACTTGGATAAGAATTTGTCAATTGTTTTTGAACATTGTGTTGGACAATTGACAAGTTGTTGAACAATTTCAACAGTCCATAAATTCAAACTGTTGATAATGTTTGTCCTTGAGTCTATCTGTTGTTGCTCATATATAAGACAATTTGATAATGGAACTGATTTTCCAATAAATTTCACATGGGGCAATTCATATTCGTCAATGATATCTACTGCCGAATCCCATAAGAATGAGCAATTTTTACTTGTTTCTTCAATGAGATTGTGTGAAAAATAACAAGTTGCTTCCCAAGAATCAAGTGAAGCTTGTATTTGGATTTTTTATTCTTCAGACATTTTGGTGTATCCTAGTGGTAAAGTGGTGTTGCATGCCTCCTATAATTTCAAATTATCAAAAATAACCTATAGATCTTTTTGGTTTTTACATTGTGACTAGGACTCAAAAAAAAATAGTAGGATTTGTTCATGTTGTTCTTTAATCAGATACAATATTGAATAGAACACTACTTGTGAAGATGGTGATTTAGCGTTAAGCTCTATTTCTTTCTTTATTAGTGTTTCTGAACTTTCATTCCTTATTTTGGCCTCTTCTAGTTGAGCGATCAAGGTATCTATCTAGTTCATAGTGTTTTTTGATTTTCTCTTTTTTTGCAATAAATGTGGCCAGGTCTCTATCATGTTCAATTTTAATTGCATCTATTTTTGTTCTCAACTCTACTCAACTTAAATCAAAGCATTTAAAACCATTTGTGGTACTCATAGGCATTAAAATGAAGAATAATGAATAAGAAACAAATAAAATGCTATTATTCCAATTTTATTAGGTGTCATATTTTGATCTGGATTTTTGAGGGAATGAAATAAAACACAAATATATGGCGAAAAACATGGAGATACAATAAAACATAGAAATACAATACAACTCTATTTCTATTAATTACTGAAATATGCAAGAACTGCAAAAATACAGAGTGAAATAAACTCACTAGAATGGGGGCAACTCATATCTGAGAAGAGATGTGATGACTACGCGCATTTGCAAGATGGATTACAATGTGGCTTCAAAATCCTTTTTAACATAAATAATCAATGAGAGAAAACCCTAAACATACCCTAAACCCGTGAGATGAAACAGAAAAAGGCTTATGGGCCCCAATGTGGGTAGTTGATACATCAACTTCTCGAGGGCATAACGTTTGCATATGATATTCGTTAGGGGCGCTCAGTATACTATCGAAAAGGTCTAGCTGAGAAGTACACATTCCAAATGGCGTATTACATGCCTTTGTCTAGCTATTGGGCACTGTCGTGCCAAAAAATGTCGTTTAGGGCCTCAAAACGACCCCAAAAGTTCAGGACCTAAAAAACTATAGAAAACCTATCAAGATGGAAAATTGTGTCATGAGCTAGTGGACTAGGTGGGTGGCCATCGATATCCACTTGGATCATATTTACGTGTGAATTGTCTCTACCATTCATATGTTTCTATAAATCCAAGGTCCCCCACCCCCAATAAGAGGGAGGGTCTTAAAGATATATAGGATCAAACATGATCAAGTGTGCAAAAGGAAATATGAGAGATGATATATTCAATAGAAGACATCCAGAGCTAGAGTTGGAAAATACACAACAAAGGAATACTTTGCACTTGGGTAAGAAGATTTCCACCTTTGGGAGCTTCCCCATAGATAGAACCCCTTTGGTGTGATCTATGATTACACAATTCCCATCTCCCTTAGCAACCTACTAAACCTTTCAATGGTTCCACCATTATGGAATTGTTGAGATAAAAAATGTAAAATATTTATATGAACTAGTAAGTTTAGACTATGATAAGGAAGTATAATGGGTTCGATCCTCCAACATGGGTTATAGAAAAATGGTTAACATTGAGTACACTTTGGACTCAAAAGGATTCTTCAATAGAATTCCCTCACTAAGTCATGGTCTTTTAGAACAAAAAATCGTTTTCAAAGGGATGGATGCCCATTCTCTCACTTCATTCCTCGTGTCCTATAAAAGATCTATTTTTTATCATGCCACCCCACTTACCTAATGAATTTTGGTTTCAAGAAATCTTAGCTAAGACATGTTTATTGAATAAAGATCCTCAATATTTTATACAAGTAAAAAAGAGGCACATATATGAAATTATTAAATGGTGTCATTTCTATTTGAGATTCCACTTGCCAATATTATCCTCCTTGCACATATTATCACATTGGTAGTTGCGCTCGACAATATCCTCATTTTAAAAAAGAGGCACATATATGAAATTATTAAATGGTGTCATTTCTATTTGAGCTTCCACTTGCCAATATTATCCTCCTTGCACATATTATCACATTGGTAGTTGTGCTCGACAATATCCTCATTTTCATTTTGATTTATTGTCTTTTATGAAAAATGCACTTTATGGGACATATATATTTATTTTCTACATCACATGTACAAATAGGTACGATGCTATCTCTATTAACCCTAAATTTCTTCCTGGTTATGGAAAATGACAAGACAATGATGAAGGATTAAATAAATCCTTAAAAATCTATCTCAGTCTTGAGCCCCACCCAAGATCTATATCAAGTCTTAAGCCCCACCCCACTATTGACTATGTTTGCATTTCAAAAATAATCGATAGCAACTAGAGTTTGGTAAATAAGACAAATAAAATGTGTGAAGCTTTGAAAATGATTTGTCTTTAAAAATTTCTAATTTCTAACAATGATAAAGATTTTACAATTATGTATGTCACCAACCTTCTCTTCATTATCAATGGAGAGAGAGAGAGAAATATTATTTAATGTGATTCATAACATGTCATTCATTCATTTCAAAATATAAATCTTTCAACATTATAGTTCACCCTAATATATCGCTGCCACAACTCGACAAATGAATTGACACCACCCAACCCAATTTGCATTAATCTCCAGCCCCACTCTCCTTCTCTCGCCGTTTTTGACCGAAAAGCACAACATGGGATTGTATGAAGGAATTGATGTGCATTAACCAAATTGCAATTATATTATTGGAAAATCGCACCCCAATTTTCTTCACCTCTGTATCCCACTCAGTTATAGTTTACGGCCTTTCAAATCTTCCAGCTCAGTGACAACATCTTTCACACCTCCTTTATGACACCATGAAAGGAGGCCACTGACTTTACCTTTATGTCCCATCAATTCGGCGATTTATTTTCCACGCTATTTCCTTGCAATCACCACTTACTTTACCTTTATGCCCCGGTCAATTCGGCAAATTCATTTTTCAATCAATGTATCTCCAATTTATTGCCTTGAAATTTCTATCTCACACATCAAGGACTTTCAAACCCTAGTCAATGATGTTCTCCATTGATTCCCACTCTACATCTATTGTTCCTCATCTTGTAAAAGAGGAAACTTCAATAGAACTTACTCCAAGATGAACCATTTGGATTACATTGGGTATGTTTCTTCATTAGTAACTCCAGATAGTGGATTTCCTTTTTACACATATACTTGGTTGAATGTTCTATGACTTTATATTTTTCTATATATGCAATTTGGTTGAATGTTCTTTGTTACACATATATTTGGTTGAATGTTCATGACTTTATCTTTCTCTATATATGCAATGCATTCTTGATTATTTTTTGTTGGTAGCTAGGTTTAGATAGTATATTGTTCTAATTAAGGTGTGCTACATGGACACAGAAAATCCACATTAAATATCAGAACTAAAACATGTAAAATGAAATCAAACAATAATTTATTATAATCTCAAGATCTATAAGTTTCTCAAAAAAAAATACCAATGCTTAGTAGTAGACCCATCAACAAGCAACCATTATAAGAGATTCATTGTAACTCTCCTTTGTTTTCTATACAAGGTCATGCTCCCTCTTCATTTAAAATAAAAATATACAAATAATATCATTAAATTCATAAAGTGAAGGATTGATGTCATCCAAATTCAATTCCCACTACCACAATTCAATTATCCAAACTATAGAAATATCCCCCTCTTGTGTTTAAACACCCAACATAAAATAGATAACAATATATAAACTAAACATAAAACAAATATGAAACCTAATCAAAGTGGTTGTTTCCAATAAGATATAGGATAAATGAGGCTTATAATTTGAATCTTCTAGTCCCCACATGCTCCATCTACCTCTATAGAATATGATAAATGGAAGGAAATTAAATGGACAAAACTTATGACAACCCAAAAGGGAAGAGATGTATGGAGGGATGAAAATAAAAAATATTTAAAATAAGAATGGAAACTAAGGATAGTGGATAGTAAAGTAGGGGATAAACTCACACACAATGTAATTTGGACCGTCTTGGCTTTAGACTTACTTCCTTATATACACAAGTTTAAAAAGTTCTTCAACATTATTGATGGAATCTTTTTTTCCATCATTAGCTATTGAGTTTATAAAATGAAATCATATTTTCCATCTTGAAAATAATCTCTCAAAATGAAAAAATATAAGATATAAGAATAAATAAGTGTAGTTTACTTGTTGGAGAGCCTAGTCGACTCTGACGACTAGACCTACTAGTTGATTAAGTATCGGTTGACTAGGAATGACAAGTCGAATTGTCATTCGGTTGACCATTGGGTTGGGTCAACTGACCAAGGTAGTTAAGCAGTTGTAACTACATGATAACTAACTCATAGTATAAATATGTGATCATGAATGTAAGAAAGTGGTGATATATTTATACTATCTTGATACAATAAATCATACTTGTTGTTGGTATTGTTATCACTCCAGGAAACTCTCCTAGGCTGTAAGTCGGAGATGCCTCGTAACTAACTCTTTTTGGAAATATTTTCTTAATATTTGATATGATTTGTGGATAAAGATGAATATCTAGGGACCGGACTGTGTTTTCAAGACTGTCTAGAAATACAAAATCTCACAAGGCCTTCTAGCCATGCAGTCAGACAAAGTTTGATTAAATGGGGGAAGAAAACAACTATTACACCAGATTATACTTCATACCAACAAACACAATGGGTTTAATAACCAAAGAAATAGCTTATGATTATCAACTAAAACAATTAACCAGTGAGATGACAGTCACTGCAAATTGAATGAGCATCAACAAAGCTCATTCAGTCTGCATGTGATTGTCATCTCATTTGCTGATTGAATGAGCATCAACAAAGAACTTTCACTCATAAACTACCAGAAAACAGAGGAGGAAAATCTGACCACACAATTGAAGGAAGCTTGAAATTTTTTATATATAATAGAGAAGTCATTGGTTCACAATTGGCAGCATCATAGTACCCAAAATCGAACCCTTAGTTCATCTCAAAAATAGATATTTATAGTCTTACAAACAATTTTACAGATCATAAAAACATGGAACTGTATTTAATAAAAACAATTCTATTTTATCTAAACAACTTGAAAGTAAGTCTTTAACAACTAAACTAGAAAATCGAACTGTCTTCAATCTCCAAAATCACCAACTGCATCCTTCTTCTCCTGATCTTCGGGATGTGGTGAAGAATAACATGACACCTGTCTTTTGGCGGTTGGATCTCCCAACGTTCCTGGTCGATTTTTCAGGGGAAATGGTTTTGTATTTGTTACCAAAATTCACTTGAATATTTGATGTTGAACTCTTTGCATGTAATTTGATAGTCCATTGATACACTGGAACAACTTCAAAACTTGTTTGAAATATTTTACATCATGCCTTTAGTTTCAAAATTTACTTCGGAGAGCTTTCAACAGCATAGCCGTTTGAAACTTTGCCCCGGCCGGGTTAGGCTGTTGAAAGGATTGTCACTTTCAACAACGTACGGGTCACAAAATGATAGCTTTTACTTGGGAAAGTCTGATTGGCCAATGCTCAAAATGGGTTTTCACATCCAAAATTTTATTTCAACCAAACTTAGTGTGTCCTGGATTTCTCACCTTGCATATTGGCAGCAACCCGGCGAGTACCTTCAGATCTGGATGGTGTTTTTTCTTCAATTTTTATTTCAACCTCTTGATCTGCCTTTTGAGGCGCGGTAAGCCACCATAGGTTGTTGTAGTCTTTGGTGAGTTTTTTCTTCCTCTTTTTCTCTCTGACACTTTCCTTGGCCAATCTTTCAATGCCAATATTTGTCTTGAAGTTGTCGGACAAACTTTTATATCTGTCTTTAATTACTCGCTCTAGAACTTCTTGTTGAGCAATTACCTCCTTGAGATGTTTAATATTCTGAGACTTCTTTGACTTGGAACTTTTCGATGTTTCTCCCTGTTATGTCTAATTGAAGGTTTCATAGTTATGTGCACACTCCGGTGGCCTTTCAGGAGCTTTCTTGATGGCAGGGGGCATTGGTCTTCACTTGCTTTCAGTGAATCTGAATAAGGCAACAGAGTTAGTATATTCTTCATATGCTCTACTCTATAGGATGCCACGGCATTACAACATTGTGATACGCACCGATTAGTGCGCTCAAAGTTCAACTTTCTCTTGACTGTGGGGCTTCATTCTAGATTTCTATCCTCTGAAGGTCCTGGCCAGAACCTTCTTCTTCTTGAAATTTTGTTTTGAGGAGATAGTTGTTTCATGGAACCCTTCACTGTTCATTTGCGATCACGATTACAGGTTTTCAAAACTTAACCCCATATGAGAATGTGATTCTGGGTTTCAAAACCTTCCCAGAATAGAAAGTGCTCCCGGCTCCTCCCCTGTTGTTTCAATTCTTCCAGGATAACCAATTTTATGAGGCCGAGGTGACACAGAGTAGTTTTCACGCTTAAGGGTTGAGCTCTAATCCTTTTGCATACCTTAGTCAGACTTTGATATAAGAAATAAGGCAAATTAATAGGGGTCTTGCCTGTGAAGTGATCCAGTAGTTTAAAGTGGTACACCATTAGTTTATCATATATTCCCTCTGAAGTAATGTACAACTGGATACCCTTGAACAATTCTTGCCATTCTTCATCTAGATATGAAACAAGCATACCTTTTCTCCATGCTTTGTACCTGTACCCCTCTTTCAAATAAACTCTAAAATCCAAATTTTTAGGAGCAGTGGTTTTGAATCAACTCTGACTAGTTCTTGGCAAACCTGTAGCTGCGGCGATGACAGCCTCATTCACTCTGATTTCCATGGACCCGATGCAATCTTTATTGCCATCGAAATTCTTGGCAAAGGCTTCTGCTGTAGTCTGGTGGCACCTAACTTGCAACCTTTCGACGAATTCCATACACCCTGCATTCGAAAAATAATTCTAGACTCCGGGATGTGATTGTAGAAAGGACAAATTATCCATCTCTTTTTTGAGTAGAGCACCACTGCGTTTTCTCACCATTCTGTTGCTCGAAAAACTTGACAATTGTAACCCCTGTAACTGCCTAGTCGAGCCGAGGTTCTGTGCTATTGAAAGCAGTTTGGCCTTTGGCTCTATTTTGAAACAAATGAAAACTTCAACATCATTCTGGAAACGATTTGTGATATGAAACCACTGTTTGATTTGATGGTGTCAGGCCGGCGGTACCTCCTCTGTACCTGCATCACCGAACACGAACTTTGCCTCCCGGATGTCATGAGCATTGAGCGTCGGTTCTGGATCGGATTCAAATTATAGTCATATCCTGACATGCATAATTGAGTTTTCATCATTGCCCACTCTTATCGGCGCATGCCTTGGATTTGCCTGACGTGGGATGATCACATCATCATTTCTTTCAGTCGTGGATATCATGCATGTGATTCCCACTCTTCTTCAATAATGGTCTGTGGAAAACGCCTCTGTCAATCTGCTTGCTTTCCACTTTCACCAGCGCGCGACCCCTTGGAAAACCCATGTTAGCTGCGGAAAGTATGCACTTTCAACAGCGCACCTCTTTATAGAAGACACTCCTTAGTTGTCGAAAGTAATTACTTTCAACAACGCGCCACATTGTAAAAAACCACTTCGTAGCTGTGGAAAGCATGTACTTTCCACAGTGCGCCACCCGCGAACTTTGATTGTCATACCTTTTGAAATTGACCACTTTCAACAGTGCACCCATTAATGAAAAGGGCTCCTTAGCTGCTGAAAGTTGACACTTTCCTCAGTGCACACCCTACTTTTGATCATAAGTTAGCTGTTGAAAATGAATTATGGAAATTTTCAAAAAGAAGACTTCATGGATCACATTATTTTCTAAGACAAAACCAAAACCTAAGCTTAGCGACTATAGAAACTTCAAAAAATGACTTGAGGTTACAACCTATCACCTAGAATAGCAAATAAATCCACTAGTTTATTTGAGGAGTTAACACTGGCTCCTATTGGGGATGAACACCTCCCTGTGAGGTTTCAAGAACCATAGAATCAATGCCTTTCCTGGACAAGAACCTAAGAACTAAAATATTTGCTAGTGCTTCCATTGGGCATGGAGTTATTGAAAAATAAAACAAAAACTAACACTACAATGTCTAGGCTTCACATCCTTAGATGAAATAAAGTTTTAGAAATCGCCCGTTTACTGGGCCACTGAACACTTCCTCACCCTCCAGATTCTGCAGAATGAAAGTGTTATTGTCTTGAACCTGAGTGATCATAAAAGGGCATGTCCACAAAGAAACGAACTTGCCATGCTTGCCTTTCTCCTGTCGAAGAGAATCCCACTTCAGAACCCAGTCACCGATCTGAAAACTGTCCATTTTGGCCTTTCTGTCAAACGTCTTTTTGATCTGCATCTGATGTGCTTCTGATCTGTCCACTAGCTGTTCACGAGCTTGTTGCAATTCAACCAAATCCAACATCCTTCTTACCATGTCATTTTTCTCAGTCTACTCTTCCTGAAAGAACTTAGCCACAGGCAACACTAACTGGACAGGAAAGATTGCATCAGTCCCATAAACCAACTTGAAAGGAGAAGTTCCTATAGATTTTTTAATGGTTACTCTGTCTACCCACAGAGCAAATTTCAATTTGGAATCCCAACTCTTTTTATTTTCTTCTAATATTTTTCTTATGATTTTTATCAAGCTCTTATTTGACGATTCAGCCAAGCCATTACCTTGAGGATAGTAGGGAGTAGAGTGTACCAGCTGGATTCCCATTGACTCACACATGTCTACCAATTCTTCTCCTTTAAACACTGCTGCATTATTTGCCACCAGCCTCTTGGGACATCCAAATATGCTCAAAATATTTTCATAGAGGAATTTCATGACTACCTGATGTGTAACATTCCGGGTGGGGATCACCTCTATCCACTTTGTGAAGTAGTCGGTGGCTACCAAAATCCACTTGTGATGGCCACTGGATGCATGATTTATTTCATCGATAAAATCCAAACCCCACTGCTGGAAAGGGCCATTTACCACAATAGGCCTCAGGGGTAAAGATTTGAGCTGCTACTTACTGGTAAATCTTTGGCATTTATCACAAGATTTGACAAATGCACACACATCTGCGAAGAGGAAAGGCCAATAATATCTAGCCCTCAGGATCTTATGGGCAGTAGTCTTCCAGTAGTGATGACCACCATAAACGGCTGAATGAAACTGATGGGTTAGTTTGACAGAATCTACTTTATCTAGACACCTGAGGAGCAGGCCAGTAGGGTCCTTCCAATATATCATATTGTTATGAATGAAAAATTTGATAGCTCTAAGCTTGAGAGCTCGAGCTTGAGTCAAGCTGAGTTCAGGAGGAACTTCAAGATTTTGCAGAAAATGTATGATGCCAGAATACCATTCACAGGAGGACAAGTGCTCTGCCACTTGCTGACTGTCATGCTACCCTTCCGCTGCCAAATCTGTCCGTGAAGTTTCTGAAATTTCTGCTATGAAATTAATATCTAGCAGCTTATGATTTTCCTCTGCCAAAAGCTTGGCAAGGCCCTGGCCTTTTACCAGTTTGGTGGGCTTTAATTCAATATTGAATTCGATCATCTTTGCTATCCATCTTGCCATTTTTCCGTCGATATCTGGCTGCATCAAAACATCTTTTACAGAAGAAGAGGGAACATATGCGATGACCTTCAAATGAAGGATATAAATCCTGAATGATTTTAAAGCTTGTATAAGAGCATAAGCTTGTTTCTCGATAGGGTCATACCTTATCTCAGCATCCTTGAGTGTCTTGCTGAAGAAGGCCACGGGATGATCAAAATTTTCCTCGTCTTTCTGGAGTAGGACTGCTGCCACCGTGTCATAGGAAGCAAAGGAAAAGACATAGAAAGTTTTGCTATAATCTGGGCTGATCAGAATCAGAGACTCGATGATCGCTTGCTTGATATCCTGAAAAGAGTTTCTCGCGATGTCTGTCCATTTTACCTCAGCCCCTTTTTTCAGCATGGACGTTATATGTTTGACTAATTCAGCAAAGTTGGGCACAAACCTTCTGACAAAATTAATCTTACCGAGCAGTGACTGAATGTCCTTCTTTGACCTTGGCAAGGACAGCTTTTGGATTGCCTCCACTCATGCTGGATCAATCATTACACCTTCGGCTGAGACGATGTGACCCAAGACCTTACCCTTCCTTAGAGAGAATTGGGATTTCTTGGGATTTAATGAAATCCCAAACTGTCTGCACTTTAAGAATACTCTTTTTAGATGTTTCAGATGCTCCTCATGGCTGCTGGAATACACTGTAATATAATCAAGGTATATGAGGACAAATTTGTCCTTTTCTCCCACAAATGCTATACCCATGGCCCTTTGGAATGTGGCCCCAGTGTTCATTAATCCAAAGGGCATCTTGGAGTACATAAAGGTCCCCCAAGGAGTGGTAAATGAAGTTTTCTCCTGATCATCCAGATGGACAGAAACCTGATTGTAACCGGAAAAGCCGTCAAGAAAGGACATGACCTTTGCCCCTGAAATCCTCTGTAACAAGTGTTCCATCTTAGGAAGAGGATAGTTGTCCTTTTTAGAGAATTTGTTCAAGTTTCTGAAATCTACACACAATCAGACCTCACCATTCTTCTTCCTTATGATCACCAGATTGGCAATCCACTTGGAATATCTCAAGGGAACTATGATCTTGGCATCTAGGAGTTTTTTAATTTCTCTCTCAATCACTGGCAGCAGAAGAGGACTGATAGGCCTGAGTTTTTGCTTGAATGGAACAGTGTCCTTTTCAAGAGGTATCTTATGCTGAATAATGTCAGGATCATAAGTCTTTAAATCACTATATTTCCAAGAAAACACATCGGAAAATTCCTTCAAAACACTACAATATTTTGACTTCTCATCAGCAATCAATTCAGAAGACAAATTAATGAACTTGGGCTGGCTTTTACCTCCTATGTTATGCTCTTGAACAACTGGATCTTTCTCTTTTTTGTCTAGCTGGTAAGGGACATCATTCTGATCAAACAACCTTTCCAGGGGTACCAAACCTCGGGGTATATAATTGTTTGGTAACTGAACAATGTCATGCTGGCCCAAACTCTTCTTTAGCTCAGGTTCTTGTGATTCTTCCTCATTGAGATTCTGCTGATCAATGTGCAAATCAGAAAACTCATCCACCACTTGGAGAAATCTGTTGAGTTCATCATCATCTTCAAAAACCTTCCAATATTTGACATTATCAGGTAAGGAGGGTTGATATTTTACTTGAATCTCATAGCTGAGCTTAGGGGGCATGGGAGGAACGAATGTGCTGGCTGAAACAGCAAGAGAATCCGTGAGCTGATTCATATCCCTTGGTATATATGAAATTTCAAAAATAGAAAAAGAATCACGCATCTTCCATACCTTGTCTCTGTAAGCTTTTAATCTAACATGCTTAGCCTGGAAGGTGTTGTTTACCTATTGCACGATGAGGTCTGCATTTCCCAATACCTTCAAACCTTTTATCCCCATCTCCTTGGCTGAATTTAATCCCAACAACAGAGCCTCATACTCTTTTATGTTGTTAGTGGTTCTAAAGTCGAGCTTGAAAGACAAAGATATGGTTTCTTTTGAAGGAGAGATCAGGACTACTCCAGCGCCTGCCGAGTCTCTAGTGCTGGCCCCATCGAAGTACATAGTCCAGACTGCAATGTTTTCACCTTCAGCCTGTTGTTCAATAGGCTTCAAGAGATGCATAGGAGTTGATTGACCATCATCAATCTGAAGGATGCATGAGCCAAAATCCGTATCCACAGCATAGATAGGATGATTGAAGGAATTCTTTCCATCGCTGATGATATAAGCGAGCTGGTTTTCCCTGTAAAGTCTTTTCATTTCCCCTCCAAACACTGGAATCATAGCATAGGACAGATCCATCTGTAATGTACCTCCTAATCTCTTTCCCCATGAACGAGACAAAAGAAGCCCAAACTTAGGTGGAATATTAGAAACCACCACGTCCATAACCATGCTCCTCATCGGCAGTTGTGCGAGGTTTATGACCATATCTTTGATGAGGCCAAGACACCTGACCTTTCTAGAGTCAAAGGAGAAAAGGTCTTGATATGGTTTAGTGACTTCGAGACCAAGCTCATCCATCACAGCCTTAGGCATAAGGTTATGCGATGCCCCAGAATCGAGCAAACAATTGTGAAGGATTTTGTCATGGACATTTAGTGATATGTAAAATGGTGGACAAGAATCATCACGGTCTTTTATCATGGTCCCTATGGTCACTTTAGGCTGATCATCTTGCAGATTCATGAAATCATCTGACGGAGAGGTCTTAGGCTCAAGAGACTTTAGGATGGATGCTTTAAAGGCTGCATTCTTCATGAGTTCAGTTAAAGGCATTGGTATCTTAACCTTTTGAATTTCTGATTCAAAATTGAAAGAAAGAGCTTGTCTATCTGAAACCTTTACCTCATTGGAAGGAGCTTTTAGGCTGACTTGCTCTTTGACTGGGGGCTGAATTTGTTTCTTCTGTTGTTTTGCTGGATGGAGATTTTGTTTTTCAGGAGCTGGAGGCTGATTGGCAGCAACCTCTTTACTTTTCACTGGGGCTGAATCTTCCTTGTCCTTCACAGGGGCAGCAATAGGTGTTTTTGGACTGGCACTCTTGGACCTTAAATTGTAGCCTTTCTGATCATCTGTCAAGTAGACAGCTCCTTCTACACTTGCTTCCTGAATTTGTTGATCCATCAGGGCCTCTTCATAGTCTACTTGTGTTAAAAATGAAGTATCATTCTCATCACCAAAACAGTTTATCTCATCTGCATCCTCGATTTCATCGTGAGGTGGCTGTTGCTCTTCATCTAACACTGCATTTTGGAATGGTGGCCTGACCCTCCGATCATCAACTGGATTTCTATCTCTTTGAAGGATCTGAACTTGTGGATTATTCCTTCTGTAAGGAAAAGAATTTGGATTTCTGGGAGCGAAAGTATTTGGCTCTTTCGCTCTTGCTGGTTGCTGATTTTGAACTTTTAGCTTTGACATTTCGGACGTCAGACTGTCTAACATCTTTGCCATCTTCTCCATTTGGCTGCTAGAATATGAGGAGGGCTCAACAGCATACTTCTTCTTCTTAGCCCTTCCTTTAATCTTCTGTGATTCTGTAATTTTAGACTCAACCTCAAGAGCAACATCTTGCATTAAAGAAAGTGTGGCTGATCGTCTTTCCCTGAGGATCAGACAAAACTCTTCATCAAAGGCAACAGAGAATGTGATCTTTGCCGATGCATCGCTCGGTTTAATCTCTGTAGGGATCTTACCAAACATTTTATTGAATCTCTTGATAAAGTCCGAGACCGATTCTCCATCTCCTCTTTTCAAATTTCCAAATTCCGAAATGTAGTATAACAGATCTCTCCTTTCTCCCCAATGCTTCAAGAATACTTCATCCAATTGTTCAATGCCAGTGATTGAATTTTCTGGTAGCTCTTTGAACCACTTCCGGGCTTGGCCATCCAAAATCTGAACGAAAACTCTAGTCCACACATCTTCTTCTGAGATATTTATGTTTTCTGCATAAGCATAGAATGCTTCAATGTGTTCTTCAACAGTATACTCCCATGCTCCTGTAAACTTTGGCATATATTTCTGGTAGTCGCCTGTTGGCATGGAAGACAGGGGATTTGGCAAGACAAGTGGGGCATATCTGTTTGCCAAGATTTGTTCCATCCTGGTCAAAGGGGCAGCCATGATAGTCTTGGTGATTGACACAGACAAGGAACTTACAGGAGATAATGGAGGAGATGAGTGACTCAGAGGAGATGATGGAGGAGATGAGTTGCCTGAGTTAGAAAAGAATGACTGTCTCACTTCATCTTGAGCAGGAGGTTCGGAGACCGGTGAAAAATAAGAGGCTTTATAAAACTGACCAAGCAACGAGGCTAGATTTTCTTCACCCTTAGAGGACAGATCATGGAGAATTTCTTCAAGGACAGGCAGATTAGTGTAAGTGTGTAAAACAATTTTCGAAGGTTTGCTAGGTGATGAATCAAAAGAATATGAAGAGGAATTTTATTTCTGTTGGGAAGATTCAGTATTCAGTTCTTTTGGATGGGATGAAATGTCAATCTCAAGGACAGAATCAGTAATATTAGAAGAAAATGAAGGTTCTTCTATCTTAGAATCTTGAGATGAATTTTTTATTTTCTGGGAATCTTTAATTTCAGCAGGGGATTCAATCAAAGGCTTATTACATATGGAAGGATGAGTATCAGTTGGAATACCTGAATTAATTGCGTATTAGATATGTAAGGATGAGTATAAGTTGGAATACCTAAATCAATTACACTTGTATATCCGGAAGCCTGTATTTGCAAAGCTTTTCCCTCACTGATTATCTTCTAGGGATCAGGATCTGGTGTTGTCAATGGGCCTTCTTTGTTCGCCTTGGTGTGAGCTCTTTTTTGAGCCACTTCGTTTCAATGGAGCCGCCAGATAGAAAATTTACAACCGATAGTGTCTACTTTTCTATCATCAAGAATCAGATCTATGTCGTCCTCCCAAGGAAGCCGAAGCTTCGACCTCCTCTCCCTGGAAACGATACCAATTTGTTATCACTCTAGGAATCTCTCCTAGGTTGTAAGTCGGATATGCCTGGTAAATAACTCTTTTGGAAATATTTTCTTAATATTTGATATGATTTGTGGATCAAGATGAATATCTAGGGACCGAACTGTGTTTTCAAGACTGTCTAGAAATACAAAATCTCACAAGGCCTTCTAGCCATGTAGTCAAACTTTGATTGTGTAGGAAGAAAACAACTATTAAATCAGATTATACTTCATACCAACAAGCACAATGGGCTTAATAACCAAATAAATAGCTTATGATTATCAACTAAACAATTAACCAGTGAGATGATAGTCACTACAAATTGAATGAGGATCAACAAAGAACTTTCACTCATAAACCATAAGAAAACGAGCAACCGACCAATAACCTAAGGAAGCTTGAATTTTTATATATAATAATATCAGTCTCATATTACAGACATCATCATAGTACTCCAAAATCAAACCCTTGGTCTGCCTCAAAAAAGATACTTATAGTTCCAGATAAACGCTTACAGATCCTAAAAACGTGGATCTCGTATTTAATAAAAACAACTTTTTCACTCCTATCTAAACATCTTGAAAGTAAAGTCTTTAACAACCAAATTGGAAAGTCGAACTGTCTTCAATATCCAAAATCGCCAACTGCATCCTTCATCTCCTGATCTCTGCAATGTGGTGAAGAATAACAAGAATCTTTTGGCGTAGCTTGATCTCCCAACATTCCCTCGGCTCCATTTTTCGTGAAAGGGTTTTTCATTTGTTACCAAAATTCACTTGAATCTTTGATGTCTAACTCTTTGCATGTAATTTGATAGCCCACTGATACACCGGAACAACTTCAAAACCTGTTTGAAATGACCTATCGTGCCTTTGGTTTCAAAAATTTACTTTTCGATCTTTCAAAAGCGCAACCGTTTTAATTTTTTCGCGGGTTAGTCAAGTTGGAGTCAAGTCACTTTCAATGTTGCATGGGTCATAAAATGATAGGTTTGCGCTGGTGAAAGTCCCGATTGAGCTCAAAATGGGTTTTCACATCCAAAATTTTATTTCAACCAAACTTAGTGTGTCTCATATTTCTCACCTTGCATATTGACAACAACTTGAGCGAGTACCTTCAGATCTGGATGGTGTTTTTGCTTCAATTTTTGTTTCAACCTCTTTATCTTCCTTTTGAGGCTCTTGGCAAGCCACCATAGGCTATTGTAGTCTTTGGTGAGTTTTGTCTTTCTCTTCTTCTCTCTAACACTTTCCTTAGCCAATCTTTCAAACACAACATTTGTCTTGGCGAAGTTATCAGACAACCTTTTATACCTCTCTTTAATCATCCACTCCAAGACCTCCTGCTGGGCAATTACCTCCTTGAGATGTTTGATCTTCTGAGACTTCTTTGATTTGGATTTTTTTGATGACTCTCCCTGTTCTGTCTGACTGAAGGTTTCATAGTTCTGTGCACACTCAGCTGACTGCTCCAAACTCTTGATGACAGGGCATTGGTCTTGTTGCTTAGAGTCTGAATCTGAATAAGGCAAGTTAAGTATATTCTTCCTTGTACTCTACTCTGTAGGATGCCCTGTATTCTGTTACGTAGTCTGCTTGGTGGTCTGCTCAAAGTTCAACTTTCTCTTCAACCTGTGGGGCTTCATTCCAGATATTCTATCCTTTGAAGGTCCTGGCAAGGACCTTCTTCTTCTTGAGCTGTTTTGAGGAGATGATTGTTTCATGGAACCCTTCACCTGTTCATTTGCAGTCTGATTCTGGGTTTCAAAACCTTCCCAGAACAGAAAGTGCTCCCAGCTCCTCCCATGTTGTTTCAATTCTTCCAGGATAATCAATTTTATGAGGCCGAGGTGACACAGAGTAGTTTTCACGCTTAAGGGTTGAGCTCTAATCCTTTTTCATACCTTAGTCAGACTTTGATATAAGAAATAAGGCAAATTAATAGGGGTCTTGCCTGTGAAGTGATCTAGTAGTTTAAAGTGGTACATCATTAGTTTATCATATCTTCCCTCTAAAGTAATGTACAACTGGATACCCTTGAACAATTCTTGCCATTCTTCATCTAGATATGAAACAAGCATACCTTTTCTCCATGCTTTATGGCTGTACCCCTCTTTCAAATAAACTCTGAAATCCAAATTTTTAGGAGCAGTGGTTTTGAACCAGCTCTGACCAGTTCTTGGCAAACCTGTAGCTGCGGCGATGAGAGCCTCATTCACTCTGATTTCCATGGACCCGATGCGAGCTTTATTGCCATCGAAAGTCTTGGCAAAGGTTTTTGTTGTATTCTGGTGGCACCCAACTTGCAACCTTTCGATGAATTCCATACACCCTGCATTCGAAAAATACTTCTGGACTCCGGGATGTGATTGTAGAAAGGACAAATTATCCATCTCTTTTTTAGTAGAGTGCCACTGCATTTTCTCACCATTCTGTTGCTCGAAAAACTTGACAATTGTAACCCCTGTAACTGCCTAGTCGAGTGGAGGTTCTGAGCTGTTGAAAGCAGTTCGGGGTTCGGCTCTGTTTTGAAACAAATGAAAACTTCAACATCATTCTGGAAACGATTTGTGATATGAAACCACTGTTTTATTTGATGGTGTCAGGCCGGCGGTACCTCCTCTGTACCTGCATCACCAAACACGAACTTGCCCTCCCGGATGTCATGAGCATTGAGCGTTGGTTCTGGACCGGATTTGAATTACAGTCATATCCTGACATGCGTAATTGATTTTTCATCATTGCCCACTCTTATCGGTGCATGCCTTGGATTTGCCTGACGTGGGATGATCACATCATCATTTCTTTCAGTTGTGGATATCACGCATGTGATTCCCGCTCTTCTTCAACAACGGTCCATGGAAAATGCCTCTGTCAATCTGCTTGCTTTCCACTTTCACCAGCACACGACCCCTTGGAAAACCCCTATTAGCTGCGGAAAGTATGCACTTTCAATAGCGCACCACTTTATAGAAGACACTCCTTAGCTGTGGAAAGTAATTACTTTCAACAACACGCCACATTGTAAAAAATCGCTTCGTAGTTGTGGAAAGCATGTACTTTCCACAGCGTGCCACCCGCGAACTTTGATTGTTAGACCTTTTGAAATTGACCACTTTCAACAGCACGCCCATTAATGAAAAGGGCTCCTTAACTGTTGAAAGTCGACACTTTCCTCAACGCACACCCAACTTTTGAACATAAGTTAGCTGTTGAAAATGAATTATGGAAATTTTGAAAAAGAAGACTTCATGGATCACATTATTTTCTAAGAAAAAACCAAAACCTAAGCTTAGCGACTACAGAAACTTCAAAAAATGACTTGAGGTTACAACCTATCACCTAGAATAGCAAATAAATCCACTAGTTTATTTGAGGAGTTAACAAGTATGTCCATTGATTTCTCTCCCTTCTCTCTTATATGTGTGTGCCTATATGATGCTCATATAATACATTACATGAAGTACTATTGGTAACCTTTTTGTGCAATCCCCTAGATTACAACATTGACCCCCTTTCTGGTAGTACTTGATCTAGGACAATTCAATAAGATTATGCACATAAATGTTGAGTTTGGAAGAGATATGTGAGTGGGGGGAGAGAAAAAACAATAATTACCTAAATAATTACGTGAGAAGGAATCAATTTACATTTGTAGAAGAAAAATCCCATTTCTTCACCAAGAACCACAAAACATTCTTTCAAGTGATCCCCCCCAAAATTAAAAAGTACATCGACAAACCTACACATAAATAATCTTACCACAAAGGAATGGTTGATGTCAAAAATAATTAACAGGGGGTGAAAAAATTTGCATCAGGTTTGAGAAAATTACAGATGAATTTTTTGAAGAATAAGAAATTGAAGAGAGAATGCCTATCAACAACATTAAATGAAGATTCTATGACAACATTCCCAATAATTTATTTTGTACCATACCTACTTTATTGCATAAATTTCTCCTTGACAAAGGAGTCAACCATATTGTAGGCTATTGACCTCCTCTAGCGACACCTATCAATATTGATTGGAGATAGAGACAACAAAACTAGAAGCAATTCCTCGAAGCTAACTGTAAAGACACCAAAGAAGCCTAGGAGTTATTTTTGAAGAAATAAACATGGGTAGCACCTACGTTGTTGTCAATCTAGAGTAATTTAGGGTTCGTGGTGGTGGGGTAGTTGTCCTTGAGATGCCTCATTTGGAGTAGACCAACTTGCACCAAAGAGAAACTATGCCAACAAAAGAGAGGAAGTCGACCACAAACAACAAAGATTATACATTGGATGAGGAGTCATAGAAAATAACTGCTCGAAAAATGTAGTTCCATAAACCTTCTGTCGAAATTCAAAAGACAGAAAGGGACAAAAGAAAGAGAGAAAGAGAAGATATGCATAGTAAGAGGTACCCCCGCTAGTTGAATTAAAAAAACCCTCAGGATCAGTAGACCATTGGAGAACTGGACCGATCTTAGTTTGGAGATGACCAACTAGATGTGGCAAGAGGAGAATCCTTGATGGTTCCTAAGTGGAGTGAAAAATTGCAGTTGGTAGAGGCTAGCATTGTCACCCTACAACTGGAAGAAACTATTAAGAGTATGGAAGTGGGTGACTCATGCCCTGTATTACATCAATCTCCAATCCTAGAAGTGGAAAGTCCTCGAATAAGAGAATTCCTCCATCAATAGCTACATATTGAACCTGAACCCTATTTGGTGTGGTATTGAGTGGATGACCAAGAAAATATTAGAGATATATTACCGATTGAGATACCCCATACTAAACAAAATTGGGTAAGCAATCAAAATGATGAAAGCATACTCCTACACATAAAGGATCTCACGGATGCACCCCATCTGTCAAATTTAACATATGAGGAAGAAGAAGCACATTTGAATGATAATCATGATGAAGTGATGTGACTGTGAGGACAATGATTTACTAAGTATATAGATAAGGGGTGCCAAACGAATGAGATCCCCAAAAAATAAGTGAATGAAGCAAATGAAAACTCTTAAACATTGTTAAAGAAACCTAAACCATTGACCATCCCAGTCGAAACGACACCTTGACCAATAGCACAATAAAAAACATAGTCAGCTCCTCCAGTCAGTCGATCAACACAATTGACTCAGAATACTCCTAAGTCGAACTCTCAAATTATATACAAATTTTGCAATGGAAATGACATGGGAATGACATGGCATCAATAGGTTTGTGGGATTGGGTTTGGGAGGGTCCTTTGTCTCCTTGTGTTCTCTAACCCAAAAATTGGGTAGGAATGTGCAATAAACTCTCATAGATGGTGAAGGGAAAAGAATAGTGGTTTCAAGTCTCCCTTGAGGAATTCTAGTAGCATAGTATTACTTTCTATGGTGTGTCATGAAATGTAACCTCAAAACCTTTATTTGTAGGTGGAAAATGATACCAATTCTAAGATCTAGTTTCCATGTGAACTCTCTCATTCTATTGATCAAAATCAATAAGTTTAGTGGAAATCATGTAAGACTGAATACATGTTATTAATAATTGATGGGTTTAACAAAATTTACATATACCCACTACACAATCTAAAAAAACATGAATGCATTAATGAGTCACTGACTAGTTTTTTTGGCATTTATGAAGGGTTACACATAAATCAAATGCTTTTATACATGCCATGCATAGAAAGAGGGGAATAATGTGTGTGCCCTAGAAAATGGTCAAATTATGGATTGAATCAACTAAGAAACTAACAACTAGGATTCTCGAAGGAATGCCAAGGGAAGACTAGGGTCAAGGTTTTTGTTATAACCCTAAATTGCACCAGACATGCATACCTGGTATCAGGCCATCTTGTTATTTTTACCAAGCCATCATTGAACAAATCTTCTAAAAAACCTTTTTTTTTTAAGATGTACATGCCTTGCACCACTACTTCCCATGTACACATGCTTGTTGCACCATTACAACCCATGTATACTCACAAAAAGCGTGAAGAATAAAAAGTTGCAAAGGGATACGGCTTTTCGGGTAGTTACCTAACCATTTGACCACCCATAGTCAATAACCCAACCGAATAACTAACTTTTTGGCCTATAAAAGAAGGTGTTGGGGTCTCATTCCAACAAGAATAATGAGAGCAAAGAAACTCTACCCATTTCAATATTCCGCCTTTGCCCCAATATTTTGCAACCACATTATGAGTTTGAGCCAGAAATCCTTTTTCCTCCATTGCAAAACCTTTCCATTTCCCTAGAGAGAGATGAAGAGGAGCAGAATATGTGGAAGTAGTTGGTGCACGGTGAAGAGGAGCCCAGGACCAAGTTCGAGGAGCAGTTGTCGGTCTCATATTGTAATTGACTTTGTGAGATTAATATAAATAAATATTTTTTCTATCTCGCCAAATGATGTCTTCAATCTTCATGACTTATTTGTATTTTTGTTATGATATCTAACCCACTAATCCATATATAGAATGCATGCTTGTAGTTTCTTTTTTGTCTTTTGGTGAATGTAGGTTGGCTTTGGGAGGATATATGTAGTCGAGAAACAATTGAGCGCAAAGGGATTGACACCAGACACGGATTTGAAGGTAAGCTTATTGGATCCCTATACTTTATTTTTTATGTATGATTGTGGGGTAATGTCGAGATAGTTGTTAAAAGTAGTAGACTTTAGATGGTTAGCTCTACCTGCACTTTAGAACCCTAGTGTAGTCCGTAAGGGGTTTTTCTGCTATAGCAGTTTTGTCCTAAGGAGACTAGGAATAGTAGGACTTATACCTAGAGGAGAAAAGAAAGACTTTTATCATGTAGCTCTAGTAAGAGAAGAAGTTAGGGTTTTGTGGAATTTGAAAACCCTAGTGCTACCTAATGTGCTTGTTAGCAAGAAGATAGAGAGATTTTATCTTTTGCAAGTGTGGGATACAAATGTAGGTTCCAAAAAGGACTTACCATTGTTTATGATACCCTATTGATGATTTCTAATAGAGTGAGCTATTGGCTAATGTCATCTTATGGTTTCCATCACTAGGGTTTGAAGAGCCTGACTTCTAACAACCTCTGATAAGATATTGGTAGGTGCATGTACTTCATATTCTAAATATATATGAAGTGTTTGGGTTGTCCAAATGTTGTGTACTTGCATAATTGAATTTTAGCTTATGCCATCTTCATAATTGAGTAATTCTAGTACTAGTTATGGAGGTTAATTTGACATAACATTGAGTTGAGATTGTTAAGTGATTTAAAATTATGTAGAAGATAAATGAGAAAATTTATTTCTATAATAAATTATTGTAATATTTCATTTTTTAGGTCACAATATTTTCAAGTGACCACTATTTGAGTGTGTATTGTCATTGGATTTAGATGGAGATAATCCAAGAGGTAGTCCATATTGTTGGTTGTGAGTTAGAATATGGATATCCACAAAATTCATGCAAATAATTCAGAAGGAATGATCTATCGATGATGTAGAGATACATGGTTGATTAGCAGGCAATGCTACTTGAGAACCATTAATTGCTTATGGATTTAGCACTTAGCAATATTCTCCACCATAAGATATTCCTTAATGGGTAATGCAAGTATTTATAATCACTATAGAAAAAAATCAAGGGATTAATACACATAAAATTCATACACTTTGGAATTCAAACACTCTGAAATTCATATATTCATCAACATAAAATGCAGAAAAAATGAGATTCATAAAAAAACATGCAATGAAATGTGTGTGTGTGTGTGTGTGTGTGTATTCAACATCATCTAAATTATACATTTTTTACAAAATGGAAACTCATGTCCAATATACAAAGCGACAACAAGTTCCCTAACATAAAAAAACATCCATATGGTGGCCTAGATACAAAATGGTAGTCCATGATGCCACCCTACATCAGTTACAAGGATCAAGTCAAGAAAATTAAACAAATATGCATAAAATCAAATTCATGAAACATAAAAATTATCATCAATGCATTATCTCACCGTGAATATTTTAGGCCTTGATGGAGATTCACTGGAATATGGAGCACTAGGTTGTACAACATGCTCTGAGACAACCTCTATTGTGGCAGTCCTGTTCGATGGGGACGATGAAAATGGTGGTGGGGGTGGGTGGCATACAAGTGGTGCGGATGGGTTCCATGCATGTGAATCAACTAAGGATGTGTGCAATAAGACTAGTGTTGAGGCTGGGTTGCGATGTACCCTCACAGGTTGTACAAGTGATTGTAACTCCCTAGGCCTAGAGAAAGGTAACCTAAAAGCAACGCCCAGGTGCCTAGGGAGTGCAATAGTACTATAGCTGCAAATATATTTGCAGTCTGCATAGATATTAATAAAATTGAACTATTTGTACCAAATAGTAAAATTCAAAAACATAAACACAAACAATTTGAGAATTACACGATATTTAACTCTACACATGACACATGTGACACAGGTGACTTGTCCATCGCAGATGGACATTCCCTGACATTGCCTAGTCCCAAATCCTGTAGAAACATGAGAACATTAAAAATTAGAGGATGGAATAAAATAAAGAAATGACTATGGTGAATTTATCAAATGTGATACATACCTATGTGTGGGGTGCACCCAATGAATAGTTTTCCTTTAATGTTGCATTTATGGTGGAGCTAGACACTGATGCATCCATCGACGTAGAGGGTCTACTGTTCGAACGTAACAAATGCAAAACAACATACAATAAAATATTGATATAAATACACAAAATACAAAATAAATATATAATGATAAAGAACATAGAGAGAGTTAATATACTAATCTCCTCCATGAAACTATTTTTCCACTAGGCTCTATAGTCCCATAACATGTATGCTTGTAGCTTGAGCATTTGTGAGGTTCACATGGATTACTGTTGTGTCCATGTGCCCTCTCCTCACTGTACTCTCTTATGCATGTTGAAGCTCCAACCCCTCTATCAATGTCACTGGAAGGCACCTCCTACTGAGATAATGCAAAAAAGCTACTATGCAACAAAGTTACGAGTCAATGATGAAATGGCTAGTTGTACCTGTTGCAAGCTCTCTACAATAGAATAATGTTGGGTAGTGTTAAGTACTTGAGTAGATCTATAAATATAATCACCACAAATATTGAATACACAATAGATACACAGATCAATATTGAATAAACCACATTTTTATTATAGAAAACCCTTGAGGTAGGAAAACACCATACAATGGATCCTATTATGGAAGGGATCATCTCATGTTCATTTGCCTCTTTGAGGGGTAAACATCCTAATGAATTTCAACTCCAAATACAAAACTTCTCTTCATATCCCATTACATTTATTTAACCCATTTATATAGTTTTACCATCACCTAAGGACATTCTAGAGGAGGAATCTTCTAGAAGTAGAACCTTCTAAGAAGCCATCTTACATTTATTATATCTAACTACCATAATGGGCCTTATTTTATAATGTAGTGTACCTAGTTCACCTTACATTCAATGGCCTCCACTACCTCTCTAGATACCTAACATTCCATCCCCCTTATGAAATTGTTGTCTTCAATGCTTGTTATGAGGGTGTACAACCAGATACCAGGGTCCCATGGATAAGTGTGGACCATAGTGTTGAAGTAGACTAGAGAACCATGGTCCCATGTATAAATGAAAGCCACTAGGTTGAAGTAGTCCAACCCTATTGTAAACCAGGGTCCCATGTCTAAGTGCTCATGTGAAATCCATGTGGAAGATTTTGGAACCCAATAACCAATTGAAAATTATGCTTCAAAGATTGACACCCATCATGTGGATCCAAATAAGAAGATCCATCCACATAGTGGGAAAGGGTCATAGTAGAATCTAGAAGGAATAATACCACCATAGAATATGTAGGATGGACACTGGTAATAATCATTGGCTCCCGATTTTTCACATTGATGTTCTCTACAGAAGGTGGAGTAGAATCATCAAATAAAAGATGAAAATAGTTATCATCCAAAAAATGACATTTGTCCATATACCGATCATCACAATTGGTCTCAAAACCATACCATTCATATCTTTCTTGACTATATTCGTCCATAATATGCCTTGAAATTTTGGACCCTTGAATACATTCCTCTTGAATATGTTGCATTTCAACTTTGAGCTCTTGAATACGTTTCTCTTGAATATGTTGCATTTCAACTTTGAACTCTTAAATTGTTGTCTTGATGGATACCATGATTTGAGAGCGAATTTCCATCGGAAGTGCCACATATAATATACCAAAAGAAATTTCTTAAAATAATTTATCCAATGGCATAGATTTGGTAGAAATATGAGCACCCTATGAAAATTTATGAGTTCTGCAGTTCCATCATCGTCTCGAAAAATACCAAAAAATAATTGATTTTAAATCAGAGATATCTTCACTTCCAGAGCTCCGATTTGGATGATTTGTTTTTTGAAATTGGGTAAAATTGTGAGAGGAACTCATATATGCAATTTGTTTTGGAAAACTCATCCCCAACTGCTACAAAAATCATAAAAATCATGCGGTCGTCTGCAGAAAAAACCTTGAAAATTGCAGATTTTAAAATGCAAATAACTTTACTTCCTGGACTCCATTTCAGACATTTTTTTTTTGAACTTGGTTTTTTTCTTTCCTGAGAGGAACTCAGATATAAAATCATTTTTTGCAAATTTTGCACCAAAACCTACAGAAATCGTCCTAAATGTCGCGAAACTCTTTTTTTCTTCTCTGAAAAAATAAATCTGCAAAAACAATAAAATATTTTCCCACAATGTCTGCCAAGGAAAGTGCTTTGATAACAATTGTAAAGTACCTGAGTAGATCTAAAAATATAATCACCACAAATATTGAATACACAATACATCCATAGAGCAATATAGAAGAAACCACATTTTTATTATAGAAAACCCTCGAGGTAGGGAAACACTATACAATGGATCCTATTATGGAAGGGATCCTCTCCTGTTCATTTGCCTCTTTGAGGGGGAAATGATTTAGGTGGATATCGGTGGCCACCCACCCTTTCTAGATGGCTCAAAACAACTTTCTGGCAATTTTGGTAATTTATTATTTTTAGCAGTTTTTTTCGGGTCCTAAACTTTCAGAGCCGTTTTGAGGCCCTAAATGACATTTTTTTGGGTATCTACAAAACAAAAAATTTCATCAACAATTGTAGTCCTCAGATAGATCTTTCCAACGGGCTATAGTACGCCTAAAACAGAGATCATATGCAAACGTTACGACCTCGAGAAGTTGATGTACTGACTTACCCAAACGAGGCCCACATGACTTTTGGCGCTTCATCTCCTAGGGTTAGGTTTTTTTATGTCTAGGGTTTTTGACACTCCTGTTTATTGTAAAAAGGCCTTTAGAACCTCATTGTAATCATATTCTTGCAAATGAGTGTAGTCCTCACATCTCTTCTCATAGATAATCCACCACCATTCCAGGAAGCTTGTTTTCCGCTGCATTTTACAGTTTCAGCTTATTTCCTTATTGAATAGAAAACCAGTTTTATTGTATCTATGTTATTCTGTGTTAAGCATATGTTAATGATCTGTAGGAATTTCGTTCTGCTCATAAAATTTGGATTAGTGGTATCAAAGTGGTCTATTCCTTGTCGTCTTAATGCATGTCCCCAACGAGGTCAGAGTATAAAGAATTGGGTCTCGAGCTTGTTTCTCTTGAGGACCAAAGCTCTCGCATGCCCAAGTGACCTCTCATGGAAGGAGAAAACAAATATGATGTGACAGGAGATCATTTCAAAATTTTGCTTGAGGAATCCCTCACGCAACAGAGGAACGATATGATTGAGAGTTTCACACAAATCCTTCGGCGACTACCAACATGCGACACATCTTCTTCGAGTGGAGGCATCACCCCCTTCAAGGTACAAACAAACTTCTATATTCCTATATCTAAAGGTCAGATAGATGAAAATAGTGTAGACAAGTGGTTGAATCTACTAGAAGGGTATTTTTCTATCCATAACTTTTCGAATAGAGAAAATATTACTTTTGCAGTCCTCAAATTCATTCCCCATGTCAAATATTGGTGGGAAAATTTCTGTGAGCAAAAGGAAACAAAGGCACCCTCATTATTTACAGTCACAACCACCTGGGAATCCTTCAAGGATGCTATTAAGGAACAATACTACCCTGTTGGAAGTTATGATGACTTGTATACCAAATGGACCACACTGCAGCAAGAAAGAGACCAGGCAGTGCCAAAGTTCACAAATATCTTCCATACCTTGCGCACCAAGTTGGGTATCAAAGATTCAGAGAAACATCTAGTGCTCAAGTATCGTGGTTCTCTACATTGATACATCCAAAACGAAATAGAATTTCTGGAAATCTCATCCTTGGGCACGACCTACCGATATGTCATCAAAATTGAGTAGAAGCTCAAACAAAAGACGCGGCAATGGGAACCCATCACAGCAAAATCCATGAAAGGGCGGCCCCAACCCATAGAACAAAGGACAAAGAAAATATGGACAGTATCATGACAAGCAGTCCAAGCTGCAAGCAAAGAAGGACACCGGAAAGACAAAGAAAGATACCAGGAAATGGTGCGACTTCCATAAGAGCCCTTGGCATAACACTGTTGACTGCTGCTCAAAGCAGTCACTGGTGGCCGAAGTGAAAGCATCTGAATCAGATGTGGATTATGACTCTGAGTCAGAAATAGGAAGGGGAAGACAGATCATTGATGTGAAACCCAGTGCCACCATTGCTACCACCAAGCTCCATCCTGATGAACCAGACGATCTAGAAGAAGGAGAGCACCTCTTCCATTCACATATGTGGGTAAAAGGAACCCCGCTATACTTCATCGTTGATAGCGGTAGCCAGAAGAACCTCATCTCAGCAGATGTTGTCAAGTGGCTGGCCTTGCCAATAGTGCCGCACCCACAACCCTACACCATTGGATGGCTCTGCCAAAGAAGTGATCTTTGCGTCAACCAACAATGTCAACTATCGTACGACATCAAGCCCTTCAAAGATGAGGTATTGTTTGATGTTTCTCCTCTCAAAGTTTGTAATGTTCTTTTGGGCCAACCTTATTTATGGAAACGTCTTTTTGTATATGAGTCTAGGCCTCGTAGTGTTATTATTACTTTGAACAGGAAATTGTACATGATACCTGAGGCAGTCCCACCTAGTGCTATTTCCTTGATCTCTGCCAAGCAATGCAGGAAGGTCATCTCTCAGATGGGGAAGTTTGTACTCTTCATGATTCACTCTCGAGATGAGCGAAATATCACAGCCACATCTAGGGTCTCTATAGCTGACCACTCCACACAGCAAAAGTAAGTAGATAAGTTGATCAAATAATACTCAGATATCTTCTCCTCACATAACGAGGTACCTTTCCATTGTCACGTCAAGCACCCCATCGATCTAACCCCCAACACACCACTGCCCAATGGGCCAGTCTATCATTGCTTTATGTTAGAGAATGAGGAGATCAAGCGAAAGATCCAAGAACTACTCCACAATGGGAACATTCATCCCAACTCATCACCTTGCGAGAGCCCAATTGTGCTGGTACAGAAGAAAGATGGAACTTGGCAACTCTGCATTGATTACCAGGCCCTGAATAAAATCATAGTCAGAAACCAATACCCAATTCCCCAAATCGACGACCTCCTTGATCAACTCACGAGGGCCAAATACTTCAGTAAGATTGATTTGAAGTCTGGCTACCACCAGGTCTCGATAGAACAGACAGATGTATGGAAGACTGCCTTCAAGTCAAAGGAAAGACTTTTTGAATGGTTGGTCATGCCCTTTGGTTTGACAAATGATCCAACCACTTTCATGAGGATGATGGATGATATCCTGTGACCATTCACCAATACTTTTCTAGTGGTGTATCTGGATGAAATTCTCATTTACAACAAGTCTTGGGAAGAACACTTGCAGCATATTCAACAGGTTCTGCACACCCTGCGGCAACACAAGCTATACACCAACTTGGAAAAATGCTCCTTCGGCATGGACAGGGTCCATTACCTGGGCTACATTGTTGATCATCATGGCATACATGTGGATCCAGCCAAGATCCAAGTCATCCATGACTGACCATCCCCAACCACACTCACTGATCTTCAGAGCTTGTTTGCAGCCCTACATGCTTTTTTCCTTTTAAAGTGACAAATAACAATTCTTGTAGCTGCCTACGCTTTGTCATGTAAATATTTCTATTCGAAGGTGACTATTCGCTTGTAAAAAATATGTTTTGATTGTTCTTATTTTTATTTTTTCATTTTCATGCTTCGTTCATGACTGAAAGCATGAATGAAGCATTGCAACTTATAATCGTATTGCAATTGTATCTAAGGCTTATGTCTCTAGAAGGGTCAATGTTCTTACAACTCTTTTAATGAAAGTTGTTTTTCTTTGAAGCTTATCATATATCAATAAAAAAAAAAAATTAAGTTGCTCCTGGATTATAAGCTATATCTTGAGTAGTTTGTAAATACATCAAGAATAGATTGGCATTAAGACTATATGCTTCTACATTTAACGTTCTTGGTAGATCATTTTCGATTTTAAATCTTTTGATTGGTATTTTGATTTTTTGGATCGCATCCTCTCCTAACCTTGGCAAATCAAGGTATCCATTACATATGATGAGATTCAAACACAACTCAGTCGTACCCTGTACTCTATTTGAAGTGGCAGTTTGAATTGACAGATCCATCATTACAAATTAGAGTCTTGGATTTCGCTTTGTACTCATGGCATTCATTACCCGAAAAACCCGATTTCGTGGCTTGAAACCCCTTATGCTCTGATTTTGGTCACGCTAGGGTAACTGTGGGTTTTATTCCTTTGTTATTTTCTCTTGCCTTCCTCTGTTTCTGCTACCCCTTATGCTCATAGTGAGTCTTGGTTGCCTTTGTGACTGTCTTTCCAAACCCTTATGGCCCCTATCGTCCATGTCAAGTCGAATGGCACCCAAACTTTGCTGCTATGTGATGATGCGAGTGAATACCTTAAAAGTTAGGGTTGGGTTGTGTTTCTCAAGAAATTCCAGGGTTATAACTTACATGCAGCCCAAGAGTTCATCCTCGCATTAGATGGATGCAAAGCCAAAGTGGGCGATATTCAATTGGAAATCACCGAGGAATTTCTGAGCGAGGCAACAAGCCTCCCCCTCACCAACCAAAAATGGTTTAAAAATTCAAAGTTGGAAGAGGTACCATGGAATCTGTTCGTCACCTCTCAGAAAATTCAATGTTGTGACAAAGGTATGCCGCTCTCTCTATTGAAAGATAGATGGTGTAGTCTATTGGTAGTGTTAAGGCAATTTGTTACTTGTGAAGGTTGTTACGGCCTCGTCTTCCTCTACCACATAAGGTTACTCATGCATTTTATCAGTTTCCAATTAAACATGCCATTTTACTTATTAAGGAGATTGTATAAAATGTGAAAGATATTTAAAAGGCAGAAATTGAATTCCATCTTATTTCATCATGGGTTGATTAAGTTGTTGATAGTCCATCATCTGAAAGTACTTAATGATGCTTGGGATGCTTTCGTGATTCACAATGGATTTGTTGCAGTAAACCCTGTAGAGACTCTAGTGGTTTATAAACCTATGCTAGAGAAGTCTCTTTTTCCCTCCAGTGATAGGCCAGTTTTCTTGTGTGAAAACCCTTATGAAAGGGCTACGCCCGACCAGTCTGTGTGTGAAAAATAGGACGTCGGCTCCAAGCTTGCTGAAATTCTTGAGTGTGAGTGAATCATCAACCCTAACCTTAATATCAAATCCACCAGTGGAAAACCTTCCAAATAGTCAAAGAAAAATTGAGACATGCAAGGGTTTAATAACAAGAGGACTGGGAGACTAATTTTGAGGAGCCTACAGAATAGATCAAAAGCTTATGTGAGCTCGATCGAATCGATCGAGGTCCATGAGAGCTCTAATTCTGAGATTGAAAAATTCTTGGCAACTGAAGACCCAAATCACTCTAAACTGGATCTCAGTCAAGCTTTCGATTATCTAAATAACTTGCCATCGTGTCTAAAGCACAACAAGGATTTTCCAGGAATTAAATTCAGTCAAAATCTAATAGTGGATGGTGGTAGTGTTTTAACACACAGTCATGCGCTTCCTCAACCATTTTCCCCTGCGGTAAATTGTGAAGTGTGTTTACATTGGATAGGTTTGTATTACACAGACATTCCCATCCTTCAAGAAAATATCAAGGCTCTTACAACTCAAAACCGCTCATTGACAATTGAAAACCGCGAGCTCAAGATCAATGCACAAAGGCAAGGAAAACGCTTGAAGAGGACTGACAATATCATAATAAAAAACGTTGATAGTATCGAGGTTGTGATCAACTCTGAAATTTTATGATTCGAATTTGGTTTTCAGTTGAATGGTAAGATTGTTTTTTTATTTTATTTGTTCTTTTATTGTTATTTTTCTAATTAATATAGAGTGATTTAGATTTCTATTGTCAATAATAAGACTGGTTACAGAATCGAGAGATTTTGTAGCCAAGTCAATTTTCATATAAAATTTGGAAAATGTTGGTTAAATAATTATCTAATTTGCTTATTTCATTTTCTTTCAGGATATGATGTATGTTGTGGTGATCTCATAAGATGGAGCATTTCTGGACTTGGTTAATTAGTCATTTATTTTGGCTTATTTTGTAAATCAAAACAAAACTTTCATAATTTTGAAGATACAGTTTGATATTGAGTGGCTTTTTAGACCCTCTATTTTTTAAACTTTTAGATCCTTTTGAGATCTGATCCTATCTTACAAGATAGGATGTTTAGTTTACAAGAAATCTTTAAATACTATAGATTTTGGTAATGAAATCATCTTGGTTGAGAGCAAGAGATGGACGATTAATTCCAGAACTTAATGAAACAATATTCATGCATTTTGGCTTTATCCTCTTGTTTATTAATGTTGTCATTTATGTTTTGTTAAGACTGCTACATATATAGATCTGATATCTTTAGATTAAATGATCTGTGATATGTAGGATTGTTATATTAAATACCATCTATAATTTATTTCTCAAAATATAAATGTTGTGATCATATTTTCAGTTAAAACGATAGGGTTTATCTTTCAAGTTTAATTAAAAAAACGAAATGTACAGGTTACTTTCAGATTTATCTTATAGTAATCATGTATAACTATGAGATTACATGTTTATGTTGGTGTATCCACTTCAATCATTAAAACCCAAACTGCCAACACATTGTTTTGGATTTATTTAGAACAGTCTTAAGGTTTAGTGCAGGTTCCCCTCTTGGACGTGGTAGTTGGACGTTTTCGAATCATGCAGATGCTTGGATACACATCACTAACTCACTAATGGGTTAGCTCATTTACATTTTTTTGTCATTTACTTATCACTGAAACTCGAATATATGGTTCAACTTTTGACTATCCACACATTTATGTTTCATAGTATTTTTTCATATTAGTTTATATTTATAAAGGAAAAACAAAAAAAAATATTTCTATGTGCTTTCTTTATTTGCTTCCTAGAAGCAATCATTTTTCACATTGATTTTCGTAAGTTTAGATTAAAACTTGCAATTTGTATATCATGTACATAATTAAGATAAGTAAATCTTATGTTTGAATATATCTACAATAGTTACATTATACATATGTACATATATATATATATATATATATAGTGATTACTAATTAGTTCTCTATTTCATTTCTTTTATTTGTTTCTTTTAGGACTTTTAGTTTGGCTAATAGAGCCATTAAACCCGTCGGAAGAAGTTACAGCAAACGGCTTGGGTTATTTAGACAACCCTAGACCGGACTCGTTCTTCCAGTTGACAGACGATCATTTTCGCCCGCCAACAGAGCTTCTTGGGCCTTGCCAATTTCTACCGCAGGTTCATGTTGGGATTCTCCCATATTGCATGGGCCCTCAGCCAAATAACCAGGGGTGGTGGTAACGAAAAAATTGAGTGGGGCTGGTCCCAAAAATAAGCATTCGATGATTTGAAGCAGTGCTTGTGATCATCCCCAGTACATTCACTACCAGACCTGAAATAGCCCTTTGAGATCGAGACAGATGCTTCAGACTATGCTGTGGGAGTCATTCTCACTCAGCACGACCACCCCGTGGCCTATCATATTGAGACACTATCAGATGCAATCTGTAAGTACCCTACTTACGACAAAGAAATGTACTCCATTATGCAATCCTGTCGCCAATGGAGACATTACATTCTTGGGAAGGATACAGTCATCCAAACTGATCATAAGCCACTACAGTTCATGCAGACACAAGGAAAATTATAGAATGACCACCATAAACAATGGTCCACATACTTAAAACAATTCCACCTCAACATCAAGTATTAAACATGAAGCACCAACCACGTCATTGATTGCCTCAGTATATCGCCAGTAGCGGCACTCACCACGGTGCTAGACTCTTGAGACCATGAGACCTCTGGATGGACCCAACTCTATGAGACAGACTCAGACTTCACCACCACCAACCAAATGTTGGGTGCAAACACAGTTGTCGATAATTTCCATCTTCAGGATGGGTTGTTGTGTCGTCTAGGCCATATCTATGTTCCATCAAGCGAACGAGCGAAGCTGATCTGGGAAGCCCACGAAAATTGGGTGGCAGGACAATTCAGCATTGAAAATACGGTGGCAATGCTACATAAACTTTTCTACTGGCCAAAACTTCGAGAGGAGGTCAGCAAGTATATTAGGTCTTGCACTGCCTACACTATTTCCAAATCGACCACTAAGAAACATGGCTTGTACACCCCTCTTCCTACTCCTGATAGGCCATGGGAATCCATCTCAATGGAATACATGTCAGGCCTCCCATCCACCAAGTGGGGAAATGACTTTGTTTTTGTGGTTGTTGCTCACTTTTCTAAGATGACGATTTTGGTTGCCTGCAAGAAGAGCATCATAGCAGAAGCCACTACCAAGATCTTATTTGAACGAGTCAGGGTACATTTTGGAATCCCACAAACCATGGTCTTAGATCGAGACAATCGATTTCTCATCACATTCCGATCGAGCCTCTAGTCATTGTTGGACACCAAGCTCACCAAATCCACGACCTTCCACCCCCAGACAGATGGCCAAACCGAGGTTGTAAATTGAATGATCATGCATATCTTGCGCATGTATAATTCCAAGCACCCTCACACATGGGATGAGAGTCTTCCCTATGTCCAACATAGCTACAACCAAGCCCTACATAGCTCAACCGACCAAAACCCCTTTCAGGTGGGGTTGGGATTCCAACCATTGGGTCCCATAGATGTTGCACTTCCCCTTGCAGTCACCTCGACTGACTCATATCTTGCTCCAACTGAAGCTAACAAAGCCACCTAGTTCATTGAGTGGATCCAACACATCCACCAACAGGTTTAGGATATCCTACAAAAGTCCAATGACAAGTACAAGTAGCACC